>JAOSBN010116107.1:0-37746 GCA_027563595.1 Erythroxylum suave | reverse complement strand
TCTTTATATAAAAGTATATAAGATTCTTCACATTTTAAAGCTCTCTTGATCTCACTTTTTCCAGCAAATAAAGTCACCTTTCTTTTTGACCTCTCTTTCTTTTCTTTTGCTCTTAATTTGCATTCTTTCTCAATTCGCACTTGATCCTCATAAGCTTGAATGCGCCTAAGAGGTTCCAACACAATATTTTTATTGATCCTCACAAGCTGGAATGGGTCTAAGAGGTTTCAGCACAATATTTTTACCATAGACAGGAAAAAAATAACAATTTTTGTATCCATCATGCCTAACTTTTTTTTATCAAATAAGCCTTGGCCTACCAAGAAAAACATGTCCAGCATACATAGGTGCAACATCACATAAAATCTCATCATGATACTTGCTAATAGAAAACGCAACCATCACTTGTTCGGTGACTTTCACCTTACCACAATCATTTATCCATTGTAACTTATATGGTCTAGGATGTTTCGAAATAGGCAAATTAAGCTTGTCAACAAGTGAAGTGCTAGCAACCTTTTTCAGCATCCTTTTTGGTTCCCTGTTGGCGATTTCCATTTGTCCATTCATCTAATCATGATAGGTGCTAGCCATTTTGCGTATCAACAAATCATTTAAGCACAACCACAAATTATTCCTTGCAAGATTATGTACTCAAAAGTAATTAGAGCTCTAGTTATGCCAAATCATGAAAATAGCTTCATAAAGTACTTAAAAAGTACCATAGCATCAAAAACTTCCAAATTTAACCTAACGATTGAACCAAGATGGTCTACATTAGAGCTCATAGTATATGAGGCTTTTTGGCTCAATAACTTCAAGTCAAAAAGAGCACCAAATTTTCTTAAGGAATCCACGAGCAACCTTTTATATCCAGCATCAATTTTACATAACAACAGTAAATCATGTCCAAAAGAGTAGTTAAAGATCTTATGAAGTTAGACATACCCTTACTTTGCCTTTTATTTTTGTATATGTGAATTTTTAGACGTCGTGTTGAACCACTCATCCAACTCATTGATTTGGAGTATTCACTTTTCACTAATAAAGTCTTGGTTAACTTAAGAAACTTTATAGCTAAAAATGATTTGTGCTCTAAAATTAATGGAAGGATAAGACAATAAACTAGCCTAAAAGATGTGTTACAAGGCATAAGAATTTCTATAGCACAACCTTTACTTAAGTGCTCCACAAGCTTTCCTAGTATCCTTTTTAGTTCTCGGTTAGTGATTTCCATTTGTTCACTATTCTAATCATGATTGATTCTAGCCATTTTCTGCAACAACAAATCATTTAAGCACATCCACAAATTATCTGTTGCATGAATACGTACCCATAAGTAATTATAGCTCTAAATATGTCAAATCATGAAATTAGCTTTGTAAAGAACCTAAAAGTACCATAGCATCAAAAAATTCTGAATCTAACCCAGTGAAAAAGGATATAACTTCCTTGCTCATTAAACTTTAAGTCGAAAAGGGCACAGAATTTGCTCAGGGAATCTATGAGTTACTTTATAAAATTAACATCAGCTTTCTATAAGAGTAACAAATCATCTTTAAAAGAGCATTTAAAGATCTTTTGAAGTTGCTCTTGCCCTTGCTTTGCCTATTATTTTTTATATGTGAATTTTCATATGCCTTATTTGGAGTATTCACTTTTCACATATAAAGTCTCTGTGAAAATTAAGAAACTTTATGGATAAAAATGGTTTTTGATCTTATATTAATGATAAGGAAAAGATTTTCCATTAACTAGCTTAAACGGTGTGGTGCAAGGCCAAAGAATTTCTAGAGACAAACCTTTAATCATGTGCTACACAATCTTTTCCAATATTCTTTTTGGTTATTGGTTAGTGATTTCCATTTGTCTACTAATCATGATAGGTGCTAGTCATTTTGTGTAACAATAAATCATTTAAGCATATCCAAAAATTATTCATTGCAAGATTATGTATTCACAAGTAATTAGAGCTCTTGTTGTGCCAAATCATGAAAATAGCTTCATAAAGAACTTAAAAAGTACCATAGTATCAACAACTTCAGATTTTAACCTAGGGATTGAGCCTAGGTGGTCAACATTAGAGCTCAAAGTTATGAATAAAAGGATATAACATTCTTGGTCACTAAACTTTAAATTGAAAAGAGCACAAAATTTACTTAGGGAATCTATGAGTTACTTTATAGGATTAATATCAACTTTATATAAGAGCAACAAATCATTTTCAAAAGAGAATTTAAAGTTCTTATGAAGTTGTTCTTGCCCTTCCTTTGCCTATTATTTTTTTATACGTGAATTTCCATATGCATTGTCCAACTACTCATTCAACTCATTGATTTGGAGTTTTCACCTTTCACCTATAAAGTCTTTGTTAGACTTAAGAAACTTTATGGCTAAAAATGGTTTATGCTATTATATTAATGGTAGGGGCAAGATTTTCCATAGCCTAAATGGTGTGGTGCAAGGCACAAGAATTTCTATATACCAACTTTTACTTAAGTGCCCCACAATCTTTTCCAGTATCCTCTTTGGTTCTCATTCAGTAATTTTCATTACTAGTCTAATCATGATAGGTGCTAGTCATTTTTGTGTAGCAACAAATCATTTAAGCACATTCAAAAATTATTAGTTGCAAGATTATGTACTCATAAGTAATTATAGATCTAGTTATGCAAAATCATGAAAATAGGTTCACAAAGAACCTAAAAAGTATCATAGCATCAAAAACTTCCAAATTTAACCCAACGATTGAGCCAAGATGGTCAACGTGAGAGCTCAAAGTTGTGAATAGAAGGATATAACTTTCTTGCTCATTAAAATTTAAGTCAAAAAAGCACAAAATTTGCTCAAAAAATCCATGAATTACTATATAGATCTAACATCAACTTTAGATGAGAGCAATAAATAATCTATAAAACAACAGCTAAAGATCTTGTTAAGTTGGTCATCCCTTTCCTTTGCCTTTTATTTTTGTATATGTGAATTTTCATATGCCATGTCGAACCACTCATTGAACTCATTAATTTGGGGTATTCACTTTTCGCCTATAAAATCTTGGTCAAACTTAAGAAACTTTATAGCTAAAAATGTTTTATGCTCTAATATTAGTTGTAAGGATGAGATTTTTCATAAACTAGCCTAAATGATGTGCTGTAAGGCACAAGAATTTCTATAGACCAACCTTTACTTAAGTTCTCCACAATCTTTTCCTGTATCCTTTTTGGTTCCTGGTTAATGATTTATTTTTGTCCATTAGTCTAATCATGATAAGTGTTAGCCATTTTGTGTAAAAATTAATCATTTAAGCACGTCCACAAATTATTCATTGAAAAATTTACTCATAAATAATTATAGCTCTAGTTATGCAAAATCATGAAAATAGACTCATAAAGAACTTAACATGTACCATAGCATCAAAATTTAATCCAGCGATTGAGCCAAGATGGTCAACATTAGGGTTCAAAGTTGTAAAAAGAAAAAGGACATAACTTTGCTCGTGGAATCCATGAATTACTATATAGGACTGTTGATTTTAGATCATAACTCAAACAAGAAATCTCATGATTTCACAAGCATACAAAATCCTACTCATGTCATTAAGAAGGGTAGGATGATATACTAACTTGAAACGCAGTGGAATAACTCCTTGTATGCTTGATGTTTTGCCTCCCTTATGGAGATCCACTATGGCTTCTCCTTCTTCTCCAACTCCTTATGGTTGGAATGGATGGAGTAGACCGATCTCATCATAACACACTAAGTTTGGAAGAGTTGCTAACTTATGAAAGTAGTGATCCTTATGGTTCACCCATAATGCTCTTAATAAGCTTAACAACTATTTTATGGGAGAGTGATTCAACGCATGAAAATGTGAAAGAAGGGAGTGTTTTCAGCTCAAAGATGGGGACAAGAGTGTAGTATTCGGTCAAAGAAAAAATTCTATCAAAGGAATTGTGAAATTCCCTTTTATAGGCCACCAAAAGGTGCCTTTAAAGAGTCATGACTCTTCCAAAAGTTATATCTCTTGGCAAAACATCATGACTCTTCCAAGTGTTGTGTCTCTTGGTAAAACATTATGACTCTTGGCCAAGGGACATATCCTTTGGCAAAGAGTCATGTATCTTCACTTAAAGTCATGATGGTACACTCATGACCATTCATTCTTGTACATGAACCCCTTTTTTGGCCAAATGGTCATAACCATTGGCTAAAAAAATACATCTTTTTATCCAAAGTATACATAGCTTGGTGAAAGGGTGTCAGGTATGTTCATCCTAAGGCAAGGTACATGATGAATCTTCCCTATTGGCCAAATTCATCCTTTCTTGTCCAGATTCATGTATCCATATGGAGGCAATGAACTTGCACTCTAAGTGCATGCATGGGAAGATGCATTATGATGTGCTATAGCTCATGGTACATCCTAGTGTCCATTATGGGGTCAAGCACGCTAGATTCCTTGATCTAGCACCACTAATTTCGCCCATTAAACTCTGGGTTTCGACTCCAACTCATGCTCCTTAATTATCTCTTCTAGCTTAACTAGTGTGAACACATTTATAGGTAGCTTTGATTTCCAAGAACTAAAGATGAGCTGGGGTAATTCAATTGAGTCCAATTAAGCTTATCTCCAACTTTCTAGCTATTAACTAGTTTTAATGAGCTCCCACTAGCTCACCATAAGCTAGCTTTAGACACTTAAGCTAAGGGAAAGTCATGTCAAGCCACTTATTGTAACACATCATTACCATAGAGCATATGTACAAACATCTAGGAGACATTTAAGAACATACCCTGTGAAAATGGCATGTTAGAGCAATTACATTAACTTATTATGGCATCATAGACAACACAAATATTCAAAAGATCAACTTTTCTCATTCAATTTGCAAACATAACTTACATTGTAGCATTACACTCCATAATCCATATATTTACATTACCAAAAACATCTTAAAGTTTACTGCTCTTTTACAAAATGTTCTGCATGAAATAAGAAAAGTAAATAAACATAATCTACTAGACTCCTCAAATATCAGCTGAATAGACCTTTGATCCATTCTTGTTTCCAATATTGATAGTACTAGACTTCTAGAATTCCTTAGTAGCTAGGTCTTCCTTGTACATGAAAATCAATGTGCAATTTTGATGAGTTTGCAAACTCAATGAGTGAATCATCGATGTGCTCTCTCAAGCTAGAACACAAACATTATTGATATGAAACCAAATTTATAAGTATACCATAGTTCAACAGATGCATCATATCATCCAATATTGAATACTAGATCACAATATGTATTATCTCAACAATACATCATGAACTACAAATATTTCACATAATCATTTCAGAATAATCCAGTCACTTATCTCAGTTAGTCATATCATCATCATGTACACAAACATTGCATATCACTATATTAACACAATTCAGTAATTCTTCACAATCATTCACACAACACATTTAAAGTTATGTATGCAAATGCAAATGTGACTCCATTTTCATATTTATTGTGTTGTGATCGAGCGCCTATTTATTGTCTCATATCTATTGTGGATACCAAACTTATTTCATTTTCTATCCCATACCCATTATGGATACCAGGCTCATTAATAATTGATTCTATGGCTCTTTGTCCACATTTTTGAGCTTTAAGCATTTTGACACTAGTCACTCCAGTCACAACTCCTTATTTGATCATATATATATATAAGTACGTGATGGAATTCATCAATTCATATAATATGTTATTTAGAATTTCATTTAATATGCACAGTCATTTTCACATTCATTAGATCTGAGTCCAACATTCAACATTTAGTTGAGTAAACATTTTTCATATTCACATATAACTAGAAAGCGATTCAAATACAATTCCAAATATTGAACTCCTCGGACTATCAATGTTAGGAATTATCACCATCATATCGATAACAATTCAATATCAAAAATTTAATAACAAATAATTTAGTCATAGTGAGAAAACATCTAGGTTAACTCGCAGTACGCTTTAGATAAGTTATTACCTTGATGACTTGACAATGTCTAGATGTTGACAATCAATTTGTACTTGTTTTGTTATGCAATACACACATATAGTTGACACATTATTAAGTTGATCAATCATATGAATATTGAATCATGTATATATATGTGTCATGTTTAATGCATGTTCATTTAATCTTTCTGTGTATATAACTATTCAAAATTAAATCTTTAATTTCAGCAAGCTAAATCTACACATTCATTGATACAACTAGCCTTAACAAGGAGGTTCAACACCACAATACTACTAAACAAGACAAGCTTTCTATACCTAGTGGACCAATTACAAAGCAGCAAGCTTCAAAGCTCAAGCAAGCTATGCATGGATTTGTTCAAGGCTTGATCACATCTCAAATTGATGATGAGGCCATGACATCCATGGAGGAACACCAAGGCATGCCAAAGCTTGTAACTTTGTTAAGGGAGGTGTGAAAGGCTAGTACTTAGCCAGTTTTGGAGACAATCTCAATATCTCTTATAAAAGGGCTCATTGTATTATTTAGGCTTGTAATTTAATTATTTTACTTAGTTTAAGTTTCAAACTTGTTTTATGGGCTGTTTGTATTAAGCCAATTGCTTGCCTTTATTTAGTTTAAGTTTTGAACTTGTTTTATGGGTTGTTTGTATTAAGCTCATTATTTGCTTTACACGTTTAGGTCATCTTATTTTTTACAATATAAATAAAATGAGATGAGAGTTGTAAGACAACTTTTTGTATCATTTGATGAATTAATTTCCCAGAATTTGGATTTCTTTAAGTGAGCTGTGGTTGCCTTGTTGGTTACTTCAAGAAATACTTGCAACATTAATTAGTTTCTGATTTCTTTGGGATTGGATCTCAATTCACGAAATTGGGGTTTGATCTAGCATGTTCTTGGGATAGAAAGATGGGGTAATGAACCAATGGAATTAGGGGGTTTCAAGAAGTCATATTTCTTGGGGTTTTCCGTATTATCTTGGTATCAGAGCTTTGGCTTAATTCCATTGAACTCATACGTATCCCTTTGATGCTTTCTTGTTTGCTTCTTTGAAAATTTCGTTTCTTTTTGGTTGTGACAAATCTGAAGCTTTATATTCTTTTGCGTCTTCTTGAATTTTGCCCTAAACTCGTGTTCTTGTTTTGTTTTAGTGAATCTTTGCTTTCTTGATCTTCAAACCTAAATAAAAAAAATTCAGAGAAAAAGAGAAACGTGAAAAAGAAAGAAAAGGAATCAGAAAGGAAAGAAATAAAAAGTCCTAAAAAAAAGAAGAGAGAAAAATTTCAGATTGATCAAGATAGTTTTCTTTGAATCATATATGGAATTCTAGTCAATCCAAAATTCGATAATTATATCTTTTGCATAAATTCAAGTTGTAAACTCACATTAGCCTAATTTGCGTGCAAGAATCATTAAAACACATTGAATTACGTATATTTCAATTTGGGGCAGATTTGAACTTGTTCATCTAAGTTCCAGGTTTTTGGTGAGTTTGTTATAATTAGTGTTTCTTTCTTTGTTTAATTTCTTGTTTCTGCCTCTCTTTTCCCCTAACAGATTGAATTGGACAATTTTGTACTCATATTGTTCGATTACTTATAAAAATCATTGCCTACACATTCTTCATCTGTGTATTGGCATAGATAATTTGTTGTTGTCCGTTCATTATATTTGCTTTTAGTTTTTGTTCATTTTGTTTTCTTGTTAAGATTTATCTTGTTCTTTTCTAATTAAATTTTGTTGCGACTTGCTATTTGCTTATTATTTCTTGAATTGGTTTCGAAAGAGTAACCTTCAAGGCATCCCTTGAGAGGTAAAAGGCAAGAGAGTGTGAGCCTATCTAGTGAAAAGCCAATAATTTACATGAAACACGAGTGGTAAACATTTTTTTCTAGAGTGAAACACCTGAGGGAGTGCTAGTGAGGTTCTTTCTAACATTTTCTTGCAGGTTTTTTAACATGTCTAATAAAAGTGATAATAACGCAACAAAGAAAGATCAAGGGAATCCAACATATCGGAACTTCACTCTTCAAGCCATGTATTGTTAATTTAAGAGGCTTAACTTGAGGTTTGATGATGTGGAAGAAAGGTTTGAGAGATTAAAGGAGGAATGACTACTGGCTGAGGAGATTCGGGAAATAGAAGAGATGTTACTACTCCAATCTGAAACACATACAATTATGAAGAGTATGATGATTTTGATGAGGATGATGGGGGGAGTGGCGTAAGGGCAGAAATTAAGGTAGAGGTGGACAATATGGTTGGGGAAAATTTAGAGGTGGTAATATAGCAAGAAATGAAAGAGGAAGGGAAGAAGAAATAGAAAGAGTGGACAAGAATATTGGTAGCATCAGGATGAAGATACCTCCTTTTCAAGGGAAAAATGATGTAGATGCTTGCCTAGAGTGGGAAAGGAAAGTTAAGATGATATTTACTTACCACAACTACTCAAAAGAGAAAAAGGTGAAGTTGGCGGCAGTTGAATTCTTACACTATGCTGCTGTTTGGTGGGATCAATTACTATTGAGTAGAAGAAGAGTTAAAGAAAGGCCTGTTGAGACATGGGAAGAAATGAAGGCCATAATGAAGAAACACTTTGCGCCTAGCTATTATTACTATAGGAGTTGCACCAAAGGCTCTAGACTTTGACACAAGTTACTATAAGGACTATCATAAGGAGATAGAAATTGCCATGATCAGGCCTAATATTGAACAGGAAAGGGAGGCCACCATGGCAAGGTTTCTTGCTGGTTTGAACAAAGATATAGCTAATATGGTGGGGTTGCATCATTATGTGGAAATTGAGGAAATGTTTAATATGGCCGTGAAGACTAAAAGGCAATTGAAGAGTAAGGGCTTTAATAAGGCATACAATTCTGGTTCTTCAAGTTCAGGGAGTTCCAAATGGCCTAAAAAGGAAGAGAAGTGAAAGGACAAGTCCAATGACTACAAGGATAAAATCCAAAGACAAGGGGACAACCTCTAAAGGCACCAAGAGCTAGGGACAAAGCAATGAAGAAAGCATTGAATTGTTTGATCCAAGACCTTCAAGAGATAAAGCCCATGTTGTTGAGTCAGATTTCAACTCATAAAGGTCCAAGAGGCATTGTCTTACTCCTTGAAGTCCAACATGAGCTATCTAAAGGCCTATATGGAGCCCAATTGGGAGAACTCAGTTAAAATACCATGTGACAACCATGTGCCACTCAATGAGTTCAATGAGTGGTTCAACTTGACATATGAAAATTCACATATGAAAAATAAAAGGAAAAGAAAAGGCACGACCAACTTCACAAGATCTTTGGTTGCTGTTTTAGAGCTGATTTGTTGCTCTTACGAAAAAGTTGATGATAGATCTATATAGCAATTCATGGATTCCTTGAGTAAATTTTGTGCTCTTTTCGACTTAACGTTTAACAAGAAATTTAAATCCTTTTATTCACAACTTTGAGCTCTAATGTTGACCATCTTGGCTTAATCACTAAATTTGGAAGTTTTTGATGCCATTGTACTTTTAAAGTTCTTTATGAAGCTATTTCTATGATTTGGCATAACTAGAGCTATAATTAGTTATGAGTACGTAATCTTGTAACAAAGAATTTGTGGATGCACTTAAACGATTTGTTTTTACACAAAATGACTGGCACCTATCGACATTAGACTAGTTCACAAATGGAAATTACTAACTGAGAACCAAAAAGAATACTAGAAATGATTGTGGGGCACTTAAGTAAAGGTTAGCATATAGAAATTCTTGTGCCTTGCACCAAAACATTTAGGACAGTTAATGGAAATTTTTCTCCTTACCATTAATATTAGAGCATAAACCAACTCTAGCTATAAAGTTTCTTAAGTTCAACCAAGACCTTATAGGTGAAAAATGAATACTCCAAATCAATGAGTTCAATGAGTGGTTTGACATGGCATATGAAAATTCACATATGCAAAAATAAAAGGAAATGGAGAGGCATGACCAACTTCACAAGATCTTTAAATGCTCTTTTGGAGATGATTTTTTTATGCTTATGAGAAGTTGATGTCAATTCTATACAGTAACTCATGGATTCCTTGAGCAAATTCTATGCAGCTTCGACCTAAAGTTTAATGAGTAAGAAAGTTATATCCTTTTTCTCTCAACTATGAGCTCTAACGTTGACCATCTTAGCACAATCATTGTGTTAAATTTGGAAGTTTTTGATGCTATGGTACTTTTTAAGTTCTCTATGAAGCTATTTTCATGATTTTTCATAGAGGTATAATTAATTATGAGTACATAATCTTGTAACGAATAATTTGTGGATGTGCTTAAAGGATTTGTTTTACACAAAATGACTAGCACCTATCATCATTAGAATAGTGCACAAATGGGAATCATTAACTGAGAACTAGAAAGGATACTAGAAAAGATTGTGGGGCACTTAAGTAAAGTTTGTTTTATAGAAATTCTTGTGCCTTGCACCACATCATTTAGGCTAGTTTATGGAAAATCTTATCCTTACCACTAATATTAGAGCATAAACCATTTTTGGCCATAAAGTTTCTTAAGTTTAGCCAAGACTTTATAAGTGAAAGTGAATACTCCAATTCAATGAGTGGTTCGATATGACGTATGAAAAATCCCTTACACAAAAATGAAAGGCAAAGGAAAGGCATATCCAACTTCACAAGATCTTTAAATGCTCTTTTGGAGATGATTGTTGATTTTATAGAAAACTGATGTTAATTCTCTAAAGTAACTCATGGATTTCTTGAGCAAATTCTGTCCAATTTAGACTTAAAGTTTAACGAGCAAGAAAGTTATATCCTTTTCTTCACAACTATAAGCTCCATTGTTGACCATCTTGGCTCAATCATAGGGTTAAATTTGGAAGTTTTTGATGCTACAGCTCTTTTTAAGTTCTTTATGAAGCTATTTCCATGATTTGGCATAACTAGAGCTATAATTACTTACGATTACATAATCTTGTAACGAATAATTTGTGGATCCGCTTAAATGATTTATTGTTACATAAAATGACTAGCACCTATCATCATTAGACTAGTGCACAAGCGGGAATCACTAACCGAGAACCAAAAAGGATACTAGAAAAGATTGTGGAGCACTTAAGTAAAGGTTGGTCTTTAGAAATTCTTGTGCCTTGCAACACATAATTTAGGCTAGTTTATGGAAATTCTTGTCCTTACAACTAATATTAGAGCATAAACCTTTTTTAGCTATAAAGTTTCTTAAGTTTAACCTCTTTATAAGGGAATACTCCAAATTAATGAGTTCGATGAGTGGTTCCACATGGCTAACAAAAATTCACATATACAAAAATAAAAGGCAAAGGAAAGGCATGACCAACTTCACAAGATCTTTAGCTGCTCTTTTAGAGATGATTTGTTGCTCTTAGGTAAAGTTGATGTTGGATCTATATAGTAATTCATGGAACTGAACAAATTTTGTGCTCTTTTCAACTTAAAGTTCAATGAGCAAGAAAGCTATATCCTTTTATTCACAACTTTGAGAATGTTGACTATCTTTGCTCAATCATTGGGTTAAATTTTGATTTTTTTGATACTACAGTACTTTTAAAGTTCTTTACGAAGCTATTTCCATGATTTGGCATAATTATAGCTATAGTTAATTATGAGTACATAATCTTGTAATGAATAATTTGTGGATGTGTTAAATGATTTTTTGTTAGACAAAATGACTAGCACCTATCATCATTAGACTAGTGCACAAATGGGAATCACTAACTGGGAACCAAAAAGGATACTGGAAAATATTGTGGGGCCTTTAAGTAAAGGTTTGTCTGTAGAAATTCTTGTGCCTTATACCACATCATTTAGGCAAGTTTATGGAAAATTGTGTCCTTACAACTAATATTAGAGCATAAACCATTTTTAGCTATAAGTTTCTTAAGTTTAGTCAAGACTTTATAGGCGAAAGTGAATACTCCAAATCAATGAGTTCGATGAGTGGTTCCATATGGCTTATAAAAATTCACATCTTTGAGCTCTAATGTTGACCATCTTGGCTCAATTGTTAGGTTAAAATTTGAAGTTTTGGATGCTATGGTACTTTTAAAGTTCTTTCTGAAGTTATTTCCATGATTTGGCATAACTAGAGCTATAATTACTTATGAGTACATAATCTTGTATTGAACAATTTGTGGATGTGCTTAAATGATTTGTTGTTACACCAAATGACTAGCACCTATCATCATTAGACTAGTGCACAAATGGCTAACCGAGAACTAGAAAGGATACTAGAAAAGATTGTGTAGCCCTTAAGTAAAGGTTGGTCTACATAAATTCTTATGCCTTTCACCACGTCATTTAGGCTAGTTTATGGAAAATTTTGTCCTTACAACGAATATTAGAGCTTGAACTATTTTTTGCTATAAAGTTTCTTAACTTCAACCAAAACTTTATATGTGAAAAGTGAATCCTCCGAATTAATGAGTTTGATGAGTAATTCCACATGGATTATGAAAATTCATATATACAAAAACAAAAGGCAAAGGAAAGGCATGATCAACTTCACAAGATCTTTAGTTGCTCTTTTAGAGATGATTTGTTCCTCTTAGTTAAAGTTTATGTTAGATCTATATAGTAATTCATAGATTCCCTGAGCAAATGTGCTCTTTTCGACCTAAATTTTAATAGGAAAGAAAGTTATATCCTTTTATTCACAACTTTGAGCTCTAATGTTGACCATCTTAGCCCAATCATTAGGTTAAATTTGGAAGTTTTTAATGCTAGTACATTTTAAGTTCTTTATGAAGCTATTTCCTTGATTTGGCATAACTAGAGCTATAATTACTTAATGAGTACATAATCTTGTAACAAAATATTTGGATGTGCTTAAATGATTTGTTGTTACACGAAATGACAAGAACGTGTCGTTATTAGACTAGTGGAAATTCGAAATCACTAATCAAGAACCAAAAAGGACACTAGAAAAAGATTGTGGACCACTTAAGTAAAAGGTTAGACTATAGAAATTCTTGTGCCATGTACCACATCATTTAGGCAAGTTCATGAAAATCGTGTCCTTACAACTAATATTAGACCATAAACATTTTTAGCTATAAGTTTCTTAAGTTTAGTCAAGACTTTATAGGTGAAAGTGAATACTCTGAATCAATGAGTTCGATGAGTGGTTCCACATGGCTTATGAAAATTCACATATACAAAAATTAAATGAAAAGGAAAGGCGTGACCAACTTAAAAGATTTTTGGTTGTTGTTTTAGAGCTTAATTGTTGCTTTTATGTAAAGTTGAGGTTGGATCTATATATAGTAATTCTTGGATTCCCTTATTAAATTTTATGCTCTTTTCGACTTAAAGTTTAATAAGCAAGAAAGTTATATCCTTTTATTCACAACTTTGAGCCTAATGCTGACTATCTTGTTTGATCACAGCGTTAAAATTTGAATTTTTTATTGCTATGGTACTTTTAAATTCTTTATGAAGCTATTTTCATGATATGGCATAACTAGATCTATAATTACATATGAGGACATAATCTTGCTACGAATAATTTATGGATGTGCTTAAATGATTACACAAAATGGCTAGCACCTACCTTGAATCACTAATGGGGAACCAAAAGGATATTACAAAAGATTGTCGAGCACTTAAGTAAAGGTTGCGCTATAGAAACTCTTGTGCCTTGCACCACATCATTTAGGCTAGTTTACGAAAATCTTGTCCTTACAACTAATATTAGAGCTTAAACCATTTTTAGCTATAAAGATTCTTAAGTTTAACCAAGACTTTATTAGTGAATGTTGAACACTCCAAATCAATGAGTTGGATGAGTGGTTCGACATGGCGTCTCAAAATTCACATTTACAAAAATAAAAGGCAAAGCAAGGGCATGTCTAACTTCATAAGATCTTAAACTACTCTTTTGGACATGATTTGTTGCTGTTGTATAAAATTGATGTTGGATCTAAAAGGTTGCCCATGGATTCCCCAAGCAAATTTGGTGCTCTTTTTCAATTAAAGTTTATTTTGCCAAAAAGCCTTATCCTTGTTTCTGAAATAGTGAGCTCTAATGTAGACTATCTTAGTCCAATTGCTGGGTTAAATTTGGAATTTTTTGATTTTTGGTACTTTTAAGTTCCTTGTGAAGGTATTTTCATGATTTGGCATTAATAGAGCACTAACTACTTATGAGTACATAATCTTGAATCGAATTATTTTTGGATGTGATTAAATGATTTTTTATTACACAAAATGGATAGCACTAATCATGATTAGATTATTGCACAAATGGAAATCACTAACGGGGAATCGAAAAGGATACTAGAAAAGATTATGGACCACTTAAGTTAATGGGAGACCCAATAGGAACTTGTCCTAGAGAGCCTTCAACAAGTTGGAACTATGCTTGGGAATGACTAGAATCAAACAAGCATGGAAGCATAAGAAACAAAATTGAAAAGATAAAAATAGAACACAAAGAGAAAAGGGGTTAGAAGAATGTTGGTCAATAGAAAGAATCCTCAGAGAACTTGCTTTTCAGAACCCTAGCAAGAATGTTGGTCAATGGAAAGAACCGTAAGAGAACTTGTCTCCTAGAATTCTAACCTTAGGACGCCACAAAGGAAGACCACTCCCTTGATAAGTCAAGGATTCTCAAAGAATACAAAGAAAGCAAGAATGCTCCAAATAATACTCAATTGTATTTCTAAAATGAAAAGTGAATACTCCAAATCAATAAGTTCAATGACTAGTTTGACAAGGCATATGAAAATTCACTTATACAAAAATAAAAGGTGAAGGAAAGACATGACCAACTTCCCAAGATCTTTAGCTACTCTTTTAGAGATGATTTCTTGCTCTTATGTAAAGTTAACGTTAGATCTGTATTGTAATTCATGGATTCCGAGAGCAAATTTTGTGCTCTTTTCGACTAGAAGTTTAATAGACAAGAAAGTTATATTATTCACAACTTTTAGATCCATTGTTGACCATCTTAGCTCAATCGTTGGGTTAAAATTGGAAGTTTCTAATGTTATGGTGCTTTTTAAGTTCTTTATGAAGTTATTTTCATGATTTGATATAACTAGAGCTATAATTACTTACGAGTACATAATCTTGTGACGAATAATTTTTGGATGTGCTTAAAGGATTTGTTGTTACACGAAATGACTAGCACCTATCATCATTAGACTAGTGCACAAATGGAAATCACTAACCTGGAACCAAAAAGTACACCAGAAAAGATTGTGGATCACTTATGCAAAGAAATTCTTGTGCCTTGCACCATATAATTTAGGTTAGTTTGTGGAAAATTTTGTCCTTGCCATTAATATTAGAGCATAAACGAATTTTAGCAATAAAGTTTCTTAAGTTTAACCAAGGCTTTATAGGTGAAAAGTGAATACTCCAAATCAATGAGTTTGTATGACAATTCGCATATACAAAGAGAAAAGACAAAGGAAAGGCATGGACAACTTCACAAGAATTTTACCTGCTGTTTTAGAGCTGATTTGTTGCTCTTATGTAAAGTTGATGTTAGATCTATAAAGTAATTCATGGATTCCCTGAGTAAAATTTGCCATCTTTTTTACTTAAAGTTTAATGGGAAAGAAAGTTATATCCTTTTATTTGCAACTTTGAGCTCTACTGTTTACCACCTTGGTCAATCGCTAGGTTAAAATTTGAATTTTTTGATGTTATGGCACTTTTAAAGTTCTTTATGAAGATATTTTCACGATTTGGCAAAACTAGAGCTATAATTACTTATGATTACGTAATCTTGCTACTGGATGTTCTTAAATGATTTTTTGTTACAAAGACTAGCACCGATCATGATTAGATTAGTGCAAAAATGGAAATCATTAACCGAAAACCAAAAAGGATAGTTGAAAAGATTGTGGGACACCACATCATTTAGGCTAGTTCATGGAAAATCTTGCACTTAATCATTAATATTAGAGCATAAACAATTTCTAGCCATAAAGTTTGTTAGGTTTAAACAAGACTTTATATGTGAAAAGTGAATACTCCAAATCAATGAGTTGGATGAGTGGTTTGACAAGGCATAGAAAATTTGATTATAAAATAATAATGGTCAAAGGAAGGGCAAGAACAACTTCACAAGATCTTTAAAGGCCCTTTTGGAGATGATTTGTTGCTCTTATAGAAAGCTGATGTTAATTCTATAAAGTAACTCATGGATTCCCTGAGCAAATTCTGTGCAGCTTCAACTTAAAGTTTAATGAGCAAGAAAGTTATATCATTTTTTTCACAATTGTGAGCTCTAATGTTGACCATCTAAGCTCAATCATTGGGTTAAATTTGGATGTTCTTGATCCTATGGTACTTTTTATGTTCTTTATGAAACTATTTTCATGATTTGGCATAACTAGAGCTCTAATTACATATAAGTACATAATCTTGCACCGAATAATTTGTGGATGTACTTAAATGATTTGTTGTTACACAAAATGACTAGCACCTATCATGATTAGACTAGTGGACAATTGGAAATCACTAATTGGGAACCAAAAGGATACTGGAAAAGATTGTGGAGCACTTTAGTAAAGGTTGGTCTATAGAAATTCTTGTGCCTTGCACCACATCATTTAGGCTAGTTTATTGAAAATCTTGTCCTTAAAAAATTAAAGGGAAGAGGAAAGGCGTGACCAACTTGACTAGATCTTTAGCTGCTCTTTAGAAATGATTTGTTGCTCTTAAGTAATGTTGATGTTAGATCTACATGGTAATTTATGGATTCCTTGAGTAAAATTTGTGCTCTTTTCGACTTAAAGTTTGATGAGCAAGAAAGTTATATCCTTTTATTCACAACTATGAGTAGAATGTTGATCATCTTCACTCAATCATTGGGTTAAATTTTGATTTTTTTGATGCTATAGTATTTTTTAAGTTTTTGATGACGCTATTTCCATGATTTAGCATAAATAGAACTATAATTACTTATGATTACATAATCTTAGGAAAAATAATTTCTGGATGTGCTTAAATTATTTGTTGTTACATGAAATGGTGAGCACCTATCATGATTTGACTAGTGGACAATTGGAAATCACTAACCGAGAACTGAAAAGGATACTCGAAAAGATTGTCGAGCACTTTAGTAAAGGTTGGTTTATAGAAATTCTTGTGCCTTGCATATAATTATTTAGGCTAGTTTATGGAAAATCTTGTCCTTACAATTAATATTAGAGAGTAAACCATTTTTAACTATAAGGTTTCTCACGTTTAATCAAGACATTATAGGTGAAAAGTGAATAATCCAAATCAATGAGTTTAATGAGTGGTTAGACATTGCATACGAAAATTCACATATCCAAAAATAAAAGGAAAAGGAAAGGCATGACCGACTTCACAAGATCTTTAGCTACTCTTTTAGAGATGATTTGTTGCTCTTACGCAAAGTGGAT
Organism: Erythroxylum suave; assembly: GCA_027563595.1. Lineage (NCBI taxonomy): Eukaryota > Viridiplantae > Streptophyta > Magnoliopsida > Malpighiales > Erythroxylaceae > Erythroxylum > Erythroxylum suave. The sequence goes on along the minus strand of JAOSBN010116107.1, from coordinate 20,317 downwards.
GTTAGATCTATATAGTAATTCATGAATTCCTGGAGCAAATTTTATGCTCTTTTGGACTTAAAGTTTAAAGAGAAAGAAAGTTATATCCTTTTATTCACAACTTTGAGCTTTAATGTTGACCATCTTAGCTAAATCATTGGATTAAAATCTGAAGTTTTTGATGCTATGGTACTTTTTAAGTTCTTTATAAAGATATTTCCATAATTTGGCATAACTAGAGCTATAATTACTTACGAGTGCAAAATCTCTTAACGAATAATTTTTGGATGTGGTTAAATGATTCGTTGTTACACAAAATGGCTACATGGTTAGACTAGCGGACAAATGGAAATCACTAACCTGTAACCAAAATGGATATAAAAAAAGATTGTGGAGCACTTAAGTAAAGATTGATCTATGAAATTCTTGTGCCTTGCACCATATTATTTGGGCTAGTTTATGGAAAATCTTCTCCTTACAACTAAAATTAGAGCATAAAGCATCTTTAGCTATAACGTTTCTTAAGTTTAACTAAGACTATGGGTGTAAAGTGAATACTCCGAATCAATGAGTTTGATGAGTGGTTTGACATGGCTTATGAAAATTCACATATGCAAAAAGAAAAGAAAAGAGAAGGCATGACCAACTTCACAAGTCCTTTAGCTGCACCTTTAGTGATGGTTTGTTGCTCTTATGTAATGTTGATGTTAGATTTATACAGTAATTGATGGATTCCCTAAGCAAATTTTGTGCTCTTTTTGACTTAAAGTTTAATGAGCAAGAAAGTTACGTTCTTTTATTCGCAACTATGAACTCTAATGTTGACCATCTTGGCTCAATCCTTGGGTTAAAATTTGAAGTTTTTGATGCTTTGATACTTTTTGTGTTCTTTATGAAGCTATTTTCATGATTTGGCATAACTAGAGCTATAATTACTTATAACTACATAATCTTGTAAAGAATCATTTGTGGATGCGCTTAAATGATTTGTTGTTACACAAAATAGCTAGCACCTGTCATGATTAGACTAATGGACAAACGGAAAAAACTAACCAGGAACCAAAAAGTATATTGGAAAAGATTGTGGAGAACTTAAGTAAAGGTTGGCCTATAGAAATTCTTGTCCCTTGCACCACATCATTTAGGCTAGTTTAGGGAAAATCTTGTCCTTACAACTAATATTAGAGCATAAACCCTTTTTAGCTATAATGTTTCTTAAGTTTAACCAAGACTTTATAGGTAAAACGTGAATACTCCTAATCAATGACTTCAATGAGTGGTTTGACATGGCATATGAAAATTCACATATGTAAAAATAAAAGGCAAAGGAAAGGCGTGACCAACTTCACGAGATCTTTTGCTACTTTTAAAGATGATTTGATGCTCTTACGTAAAGCTGATGTTAAATTTACATAGTAATTAATGGATTCCCTGAGTAAAAAACTTTTCGCTTATAGTTTAATGAGCAAGAAAGTTATATCCTTTTATTCACAACTTTGAGCTCTAAAGTTGACCATCTTGGCTCAATCATTGGATTAAAACTTGAAGTTTTTGATGCTATAGTATTTTTTTAAGTTCTTTATGAAGCTATTTTCATGATTTGACATAACTAGAGCTCTAATTACATATAAGTACATAATCTTGCACTGAATAATTTGTGGATGTACTTAAATGATTTGTTGTTAGACAAAATGGCCAGCACTTGTCATGATTAGTAATATAACTAGCCTTCGCAAGGAGGTTCAATGCCACAACCCTACTCAACAAGACAAGCTTTCTATACCTAGTGGGCCAATTACAAGGCGGCAAACTTTAAAGCTCAAGAAAGCTATGCAAAGATTTGTTCAATGCTTAATCAAATCTCAAATTCATGATGAGGTTAAGACATCCATGGTGGAAAACAAAGTGATGCTAAAGCTTGTAACTTTGCTAAGGGAGGCCTGAAGAGGCTAGTACTTAGCCAATGTTGAATACAAGCTCAATATCTCTTATAAAAGGGCTAATTGCATTATTTGGGCTTGTAATTTAGTTGAATTTGTTTAGTTTAAGTTTTGAAATTCTTTTATGGGATATTTGTATCAAGTCCATTGTTTGCTTTTATTTAGTTTAAGTTTTGAACTTGTTTTATAGGCTGTTTGCATTAAGCCCATTGTTTGCTTTAGATGTTTGGGTCATTTTATTTTCTAAAATATAAATGTAATGAGATGAGGTTTGTAAGACAACTTATTCCGTCATTTGATGAATGAATTTCCCAGAATTTGTATTTCTTTAAAAGAGGTGTGATTGCCTTCTTGGTTACTTCAAAAAATTAATTTGCAACAACAACTACTTGCAATGTAAATTAGTTTCTGATTTCTTTGGGATTGGGTCTCAATTCACGAAATTTGGATTTGATCTAGCATGTTCTTGGGATAGAAAGTTGGAGTAATGAACCAATAGAATTAGGGGGGTTTCAAGAACTCAAATTACTTGGGGTTTTCCATATCATCTTGGTATTAGAGCTTTGGCCTAATTCTATTGAACTCATGTGTATACCTTTTAAGCTTTCTTGTTTGTTTCTTTGAAAATTTCACAAAAAAATCGTTTCTTTTTTGTTGGACAAATTTGACCTTTCACGTTCTTTTGTCTCTTTTTGAATTCTTGCTTCTGAACTTGTTTTATTTTGCTTTCTGGATCTTTAGACCTAAATTAAAAAATTCAGAGAGAAAGAAAAACGTGAAAAAGAAGAAAAAGGAATTAAAAAGGAAAGAAATTTTAAAAAATCGTGAAAAAAAGAAGAGAGAAAATTTCAGATTGATCAAGATAGTTTTCTTTGAGTCATATATGCAATTCTTGTCAATCCAGGATTGGGAAGTCATTTCTTTTGCATAAATTCAGGTTGTAAACTCAAATTAAGATAGGTAATTCAATATGTTTTAATGATTCTTGCATGCAAATTAGGCATCTTTTAATTTGGGGCAGATTTGCACTTGTTCCCTAAGTTCTGGGTTTTTTGTGAGTATAGTTACTATAATTGGTGTGTCTTTCTTTGTTTCTTTGTTTAATTTCTTGTTTGTGCCTATCTTTGCCTCTAACACATTGAATTGGATAATTTTTCACTCATATTGTTTAATTACTTATAAGAATCATTGCATACATATTCTTCGTCTGTGTATTAGCATAGATAATTTGTTGCTGTCGGTTCATTCTATTTGCTTGCAGTTTTTGTTCATTTTGTTTTCTTGTTAGGATTTATCTTATTCTTTTCTAATTAATTTTTATTGCTTGCTATTTTCTTCTTATTGCTTGAATTGGTTTCTAAAGAGTAACCTTCAAGGCATCATTTGAGAGGGAAAAAGGCAAGAGAGTGTGAGTCTATCTAGTGAAAAGCCAATATTTTGTGTGAAACATGAGTGATTAAAATTTTGTTCTACAATGAAACACGTGAGGGAGTGATAATGAGGTGTTTTCTTACATTTTCTTGCAGGTTTTCAACAACATGTCTAATGAAAGTGATAATAGCGCAATGAAGGTTTAAGGGAGTCCAACAGATCAAAACTTCACTTTGCAAGCTACGTCGTCAATTTGAGAGGCTTAACTCAAGGTTTGATATATGGAAGAAAGGTTTTAGAGCTTGAAGGAGGAATCACAATTTGGTGGTAGAGGAGATTCGCGAAATAGAAGAGATGCTACTACTTTGATATGAAACACATACTATTGTGAAAAGTATGATGATTTTGATGAGGATGATAGGGAGGAGTAGCGTAGGGGCAGAAATCAAGGTACAGGTGGACAATATGGTAGGGGCATATTTAAAGGTAGTATTTTATCAAGAAATGAAACAGGAAGGGAAGAAGCAGTAGAAAGAGTGGACAAGAATATTGCTAGCATCAAGATGAAGATACCTCCTTTTCAAGGGAAAAATGATGCAGATGCCTAATTAGAGTGGGAAAGGAAAGTTGAGATGATATTTGCTTGCCACAACTACTCAGAAGAGAAAAAGGTGAAGTTGGCGATAGTTGAATTCTCACACTACGCTTCTGTTTGGTGGGATTAGCTGCTATTGAGTAAGAGAAGAGCTAATGAAAAGCCTGCTGAGACATGGGAAGAATGAAGGTCATAATGAAGAAACGCTTTGTGCCTAGCTATTACTATAAGGAGTTGCACCAAATGCTCCAGTCTTTGACACAAGGTACTAAGAGTGTGGAGGACTATCGTAAGAAGATGTAAATAGCCATAATCAGGGCTAATATTGAAGAGGAAAGGGAGGCCACCATGGCAAGGTTTCTTACTAGTTTGAACAAAGATACAACCAATGTGGTGGAGTTGCATCATTACATGGAAATTGAGGAAATGGTTAATATGGCTATGAAGATTGAAAGGCAATTGAAGAGTAAGGGCTCTAACAAGGCATACAATTCTGGTTCTTCAAGTTCATAGAGTTCCAAATGGCCAAAGAAGGAAGAGAAGGGAAAGGACAAGTCCAAAGGCAAGGGGACAACCTCTAAAGGTACCAATTCTAGCTTTAATGTTGTTAATACACCTTCTAAGCATAGAGATATCAAATGTTTGGAATCTAGTTATATATAGCTTCTCAATGCCCAAATGGAAAAATTATGCTTTTGAGGGATGATGGGAGAATTTAATATCAAGAGAATGAAGATGAAGAAATGCCTCCGTTAGAGAATTGTAGAGATGTGGAGGTGGAAAAACCTATCTAAGCTAAAGCCCTTGTAGTTAGGCGAGCTCTTAATGTGCAAAAGAAGACTGAGATGGAAGAGCAAAGAGAAAACATCTTCTATACCCATTTATTGATAAATGGTAAGATGTATTGTATGATTATAGATGGAGGAAGTTGCACCATTGTAGCTAGTATAGTTTTGGAGGAGAAGTTAGGGTTGCCTATTATCAAACATCCTATCCCATACAAGCTACAATAGCTCAATGAATGTGGGGAAGTGAAGGTGCAAAAGTAAGTTATGGTTGCATTCTCCATTGGTAGATATTCAGATGGGGTTTTGTCTAATGTAGTACCAATATAAGCGGGTCACATATTGTTGGGGAGGCCTTGGCAAGTGGAAGAACTAAAATAAAGGGAGGTTGCGAGTTAAAAAAAGAGAGGAAAAGAAGCCATAAAATAAATTGATAATAAAAGCCCGACTGAAAGAAATTGCACTAGTTAGGAAAGAAAAGAGGGAAGTGCTATCGAAAAAGGCGAGTTGAGTAAAAAGAAAAGTGGAAGAAAAAAGAGTACTTTCTTTGCAAAATCAAGAGAGTTGAGACAAGTGTTGTACATACATAAGCCTTTAATTTTGCTTAACTACAAAGAAACTCTTTATAATGAGGTTGACCTTGATTCTTTTGTGCCTAGTGTTATTAAATCTTTTTTGTAGGAATACTCAGATGTGTTTTCAGATGAGATGCCCAAAGACTTCCACCTTTAAGGGGCGTTGAACACCAAATTGAATTTGTGCCAGGAGCTCAAATTCCAAACCGCCCAGCTTATAGGAGTAATACCGAGGGGACAAAGGAACTTCAAAAGCAAGTAGAGGAACTTTTAGAGAAGGGGCGCGTAAGGGAAAGCTTAAGCCCATGTGCGGTTCCTCTATTGTTAGTGCTAAAGAAAGATGGAACATGGCGCATGTGTGTTGATTGCAGGGCAATAACTAATATAATGGTAAAGTATCGTCACCCCATTCCTAGATTAGATGATATACTTGATGAGTTATATGGTGCATGTTTCTTTACAAAAATTGATCTCATGAGTGGATACCATCATATTAGGATGAAAGTAGGAGATGAATGGAAAATTGTTTTTAAAACTCAATATGGTTTGTATGAATGGGTGGTCATGCAATTTGATTTGACAAATGCACCTAGCACTTTCATGAGATTGGTGAACCATGTTTTACTTGAATTTATAGCAAAATCCTAGATGAGCATGGTTTGCATCCTAAATCTGTACTTGAGGCAGTTAGAAGTGAAAAGTTGTATGCTAAGCTTAAAAGTGTTCCTTTTGTATGGATAAAATTATGTTTCTTGGCTTTGTTATTTCTGCCCGTGGTGTTCATATCGATGAGGAGAAGGTTAAGGCTATCAAAGATTGGCTTCCTCCTAAGTCAGTTAGTAATGTGCGTAGTTTTCGTGGTTTGGCTAGCTTTAATAGGCATTTTGTTAAGGACTTTAGCACCATTGCTGCACCATTGACTGAAATAATTAAAAAGGATGTTGGCTTTAAGTGGAATGATGCACAAAAACTTGTATTTAATACTTTTAAAGATAAATTGTGTTCTACACTTGTTCTAGGTTTGCCTAACTTTAATGAAGCTTTTGAATTGGATGTGATGCTTCTGGGATAGGTATTGATGCTGTTTTGATGTAGGGTAGGCATCCTATTGCTTTCTTTAGTGAAAAGCTTCATGGACAACAACTGAACTATTCCACTTATGACAAGGAGCTCTATGCCTTGGTGAGAGCAATGGGCACTTGGCAACACTACTTATGGCCAAAAGTGTTTGTAGAGAATTTTGACCATGAATCACTTAAGCATTTGAAAGGCCAAGGTAAGTTGTACAAGAGACATGCAAGATGGCTAGAGTTCATTGAAACTTTTCCATATGTAATCAAGTACAAGTAAGGAAAGGAAAAAGAAGTAGCTGGTGCAATATCAAGAAGGGATGAATTTGTGAAGAGCATTCATAGGAAGGTGAGGGAGCAATTAGAGAAGCATAATGAAGCAAATGCTCATAGGGCTAATTAAGGGCACAAGTTGATGAGATTTGAAGTTGGTGATTAGGTTTGGGTGCATTTCAGGAAGGAGAGGTTTCATAAGAAAAGGAAATCAAAAATGGATCCCTAGGTGATGGACCATTTCAAGTGCTTGAATGGATTAATGATATTGCCTATAGGATATATTTTCCAGGTGAGTATCAAGTGTCCGCTACTTTTAATGTTGCTAACCTCTCTCCCTTTGATAATGTTGGGGCTGATTCAAAGACTAATCCTTTTGAGGAGGGAGGGAATGATACAACCAGCCTTGGCAAGGATGTTCAACACCACAACACTACTCAACAAGACAAGCTTTCTAAGCCTAGTGGACCAATTACAAGGCAGCAAGCTTCAAAGCTCAAGCAAGCTATGCAAGGATTTGTTCAATGCTTAGTCACATCTCAAATTCATGATGAGGCCAAGACATCTATGGAGGAACACCAAGGCATGCCAAAGCTTGTAACTTTGCTAAGGGATACGTGAAGAATTTTGAAGACAAGCTCAATATCTCTTATAAAAGGGTTGTGTTTAAGTTTTGAACTTGTTTTATGGGCTGTTTGTATTAAGCTCATTATTTGCATTTATTTAGTTTCAGTTTTGAACTTGTTTTATGGGCTATTTGTATTAAGCCCATTGTTTGCTTTACACGTACAGGTCATCTTATTTTCTACAATACAAAGAGAATGAAATGAGGGTTGTAAGACAAACTTTTGTGTCATTCGATGAATGAATTTTCCAAAATTCGGATTTCTTCAAGAAAGATGTGATTGCCTTCTTGGTTACATTAAGAAATTAATTTGCAAAAATAAGTAAGTAATTGCAACGTCAATTAGTTTTTGATTTCTTTGGGATTGGCTCTCAATTCATGAAATTGGGGTTTGATAACATGTTCTTGGGTAGAAAGATGGGATAATGAACAAATAAAATTAGGAGTTTCAAGAACTCAAACTTCTTAGGGTTTTCTGTATCAATAAGACTAGTGGACAAATGGAAATCACTAAACGAGAACCGAAAAGGATACTAGGAAAGATTATGGAGCACTTAAGTAAAGGTTGTTCTATAGAAATTCTAGTGCCTTGCAACACATCATTTAGCCTAGTTTATCGAAAATCTTGTCCTTACAACAAAAATTAGAGCATAAACCATTTTTAACTACAACTTTTCTTAAGTCTAACCAAGACTTTACAGGTTAAAAGTTAGTACTCCGAATCAATGAGTTCGATGAGTTGTTTGACATGGCATATGGAAATTCACATATACAAAAATAAAAGGCAAAGGAAAGGCATGACCAACTTCACAAGATCTTTAGCTACTCTTTTAGAGATGATTTGTTGCTCTTATGAAAAGTTGATGTCAGATCTATATAGTAATTCATGGATTCCCTAACCAAATTTTGTTTTGTTTTCAACTTAAAGTTTAATGAGAAAGAAAGTTATATCCTTTTATTCATAACTTTGAGCTCTAATGTTGACCATCTTAGATCAAAATTTGAATTAAACTTTGAAGTTTTTGATGCTATGGTACCTTTTAAGTTCTTTATGAAGCTATTTTCATGATTTGGCATGACTAGAGCTATAACTACTTATAAGTACATAATCTTGTAACAAATAATTTGTGGATGTGCTTAAATGATTTGTTGTTACACAAAATGACTAGCACTTATCATGATTAGACTAGTGGACAAATGGAAATCACTAACTGGGAACCTAAAAGGATATTGTAAAAGATTGTGGATCACTTAAGTAAAAGTTGATTTATAGAAATTCTTGTGCCTTGCACCAAATCATTTAGGCTAGTTTAGGGAAAACGTTGTACTTACAACTAAAATTAGAGCACAAACCATTTTTAGCTATAATGCTTCTTAAGCTTAACCAAGACTTTATAGGTAAAACGTGAATACTCCAAATCAATGAGTTCGATGAGCGGTTTGATATTACATATGAAAATTCACATATATAAAAATAAAAGGCAAAGGAAAGGCACGACCAACTTCACAAGATGCTGGGACCTCACCCTCGTGAGACACGTGTCCGATGTCCTAAGTGACATCTGGACGCGCATCCCATGAGGGTGGAGTGCCCTCACTAGGACAATCCTCAACTTGAAATTTCATCTTGATCTCTTTAGTACATTTTGTCCCTTTACTTGTACTTATAGCTTAAATCCTTAACTGAGTCTTAATCCTTGATAATCAATTCTTGATCCTTGATTAGTGAATTCGGTGATTTACTTCCAACTAAGTAACTGTTCAATCATACTGGTTTAACTTCTTTGTATCGTCGATGATTGGCCTATCGTCTGCATTTGTTTATGGTCTATGTTTTATCGTCTCTCTTGTCTATGGTTGACTTTCTTATCATCTATGTTTGACTTTATATCGTCTGTGTTCTATCGTCTAGGTTCTATCGTCTATAATTGACTTTTTTATCATCTGTGTTTGACTTCCTATCGTCTATATTCTATCGTCTGTGTTCTATCGACTGTGACTGACTTACTTATCGTCTGTGTTTGACTTCCTATCGTCTAAGTTATGACGTGTCATCAGAGATGATTCTTTGCGTCTGTGTTTCTCATTTGCGTCTATGTATGACATCATCACAGACAATACTCTTCTTCTATATTTTTCCCTTGCATCTGGGTGTGACGTCAATACAGACGATAAACTTCTTCTGTGTTTCCTTCTTGCAATCTTCCTTACTTAAATCTTTTCAACCACCCTCATGCATTCCATTCCAAAGACAGATTACACCAAATATAAACATCAACTGCTTCCCCAAAATCTCCAACTCATTTAATCATCACATGCAACGTGAAATCTTAACAGTGATTATCATCAAACCCAAAAGACATTTCATTCATAGTAATAGGCAGAAGTCATTATAAAGCTTTACTGAACATTTCAAGGTACAATACGTCCATTGAGTTTAAGAACTAAAATACAAAATACACTTGAAATGTGGCTAAAGCCTTGAATTTCCAAAAATCTAACTTAAGAATATAGAAGAACATAGGCAAATTTGAGTGATGCCTTGACTCTTAGCTTACTCACTCCCTTGCTCATCACTTGAATGGAACAAAATTTAGAGGGGTGAGCTTAAAGCTCTTGGGTAACAGATTTATAATCAAGAAACAAGAAAAAACCCTTTTTGCAAAACTCATTGCATTTCACACTTTAGAAACCGTAGAAATTTTTGTTTGAAAAGTCATCAAACACTTATTTCACAAAATTTTCACTTTATCAACAATTCATAAGCAAGGTCATGTATGCATCAACTTGCTAACACATAAGCACATCAAATTGGTTTGGAGGGTCCATAAACTGAACGAACAATCACAATTCCATATAATGGTCCTATGAAGTCATAAACAAAACGAGCTAGCACAATCCCACTTAGTGGTTTTTGTGTAGTCGTAAACATGAGGGAGTCCACAAAAGAGCTCCATGCCACTAGCGGGCAGGCGGGAGAAGCCTTTAGTCTAAGTGCACTTGACAACAGAATGGACCAAACCAAACCCACACTACATGTATTTCATGATCTTGAATACTTGCTGCCCAAATGGCAATTCTTGAAAACTTACTTTTCATATCCGAAAACATGATTTCATAAACTTGAAACTTTTAAAAAAGAAACAATTATGAAGTAATTGAAATCATTCAATTTTCTTGGTTTGAAAGAGATCATTAATGGCTTATTGCTTCATCATAAAACTGTAACCCACCTTAGTTTCCTCCTCTTGTCTCTCTTGATTTTCTTTAACATTACAAAAGTCCCAAATCAATAGACATTCGAATTTGAAAACTCAAAGAACCAAAGCATGAAATTGACCATAGCATTCCTAAACCCGTACATTTCTTAAGCTCTTTGAACCAAAAACCTTTCAAAACTCCAAAAGGTTAAAAATCAATCTTACCTTGAATCCTCACCAAATAATGAGATTCTTGGTTCTAAAGAAAGCCCTTCCTTTCCTCTTTCTTTTTTCCTTCTTGAGTAACCTCCAACTCTCTCTTTAAGACTAAGGAAAATTGTAACCTAGTTCAAAGCTCTATTCTTTTAACTCCACTGAAACCTCTCTTCTTCTTTCTCTCTCTTTTACTTTTTGACTTTCTCTCCCTATTCCCTTTCCTTCATTCACGTTTTTGATCTTCTTATATACAAGAAAATCATTTTCTCTTCCCATTCTACTCTTAGTGGGTGAGAAAAGTCCACCTTACCCTTCCTTTAATGCCTTAATGCTTCTAACCTTAAGTAATCCACCCAAAATACCCTTATGCATTTTTAATTCTTCAATTTAGCTTACACCATGCTATACTCTAACTTAATCTTAATTCTTCCATTTAATACTTAAAATTTTCCATCAATCCATGAAATAAATCCTCCTAAACTTGACATAACAATTAAACTCCAATTAAAAATGATTTGTCCAACAAGATCACAAAAGTCATTCAATTCATGCTTACTATCATAATGAAAAAGAATTTGGGGTCCAACACAAGATCTTTAGCTACTCTTTTAGAGATGATTTGCCGCTCTTATGTAATTTTGATGATGGATCTATATAGTAATTCATGGGTTCCTCGAGCAAAATTTGTGCTCTTTTCGACTTAAAGTTTAAATGAGCAAGAAAGTTATATCCTTTTTATTCAGAATTTTGAGCTTTAATGTTGACCATCTTAGCTTAATCTTTTGGGATAAAATTTGAAGTTTTTGATGCTATGGTTCTTTTAAAGTTCTTTATGAAGCTATTTTCATGATTTGGCATAACTAAAACTATAATTAGTTATGAGTACATAATCTTGTGACGAGTAATTTCTGGATGTGCTTAAATGATTTGTTGTTGCACAAAATGGATAGAACCTATCGTTATTAGACTGGTGGAAAAATGGAAATAAAAAACTGAGAACTAAAAAGGATACTAGAAAAGCTTGTGAAGCACTTTAGTAAAGATTGGTGTATAGAAATTCTTGTGCCTTGCACCATATGTTTTAGGTAATTTCATGAAAATCTTGTCCTTACAACTAATATTAGAGCATAAACTATTTTTAGCTATAAGGTTTTTCAAGTTTAGGCAAAACCTTATAGGTGTAAAGTGAATACTCTGAATCAATGAGTTCAATGAGTGGTTTGACATCGCATACGGAAATTCACATACACAAATAATAAAAGGAAAAGTAAAGGCATGACCAACTTCACAAGATCTTTAGTTGCTCTTTTAGAGATGATTTGTTGCTCTTACGAAAAGTTGACAGATCTATATAGTAATTCATGGATTCTTTGAGCAAATTTTGTGTTGTATTCAATTTAAAGTTTAATGAGCAAGAAAGTTGTAGCCTTTTATTCACAACTTTGCACTCTGATGTTGACCATCTTGGCTCAATCATTGGCTTAAATTTTGAATTTTCTAATGCTATGGTACTTTTTAAGTCCTTTATGAAGCTATTTTCATTATTTGGCATGACTAGAGAGCTATAATTACTTATATGTACGTAATCTTGTAACAAATAATTTGTGGATGTGCTTAAATGATTTTTTTTACACAAAATGGCTAGCACTTGTCATGATTAGACTAGTGGACAAATGGAAATCAGTAACCTGGAACCAAAAAGGATATTAGAAAAGATTGTGGAGCACTTAAGTAAATGGTGGTTTATAGAAATTCTTGTGCCTTGCACCAAATCATTTTGGCTAGTTTAGGGAAAATCTTGTACTTACAACTAAAATTAGAGCTTAAACCATTTTTAGCTATAATGCTTCTTAAGTTTAACCAAGACTTTATTGGTAAATTGTGAATACTCCAAATCAATGAGTTCGATGAGAGGTTTGACATGGCATATGAAAATTCACATATATAAAAAAAAATTGGCAAAGGAAAGGTGTGACGAACTTCAAAAGATCTTTAGCTGCTCTTTTAGAGATGATTTGTTGCTCTTATGTAATGTTGATGTTGGATCTATATAGTATTTCATAGATTCCTCGAGCAAATTTTGTGCTCTTTTCGACTTAAAGTTTAATGATATAAGAGCATAAATAATTTTTAGCAATAAATTTTCTTAAGTTTAACCAAGACTTTATAGGTGAAAAGTGAATCCTCCAGATCAATAAGTTCGATGAGTGGCTCGATAAGGAATATGAAAATTCTCATATAGAAAAATAATAGGCAAAGGAAGGGCAAGAACAACTTCACAAGATCTTTAAATCCTCTTTTGGAGATGATTTATTGCTCTTATATAAAGTTGATGTTAATTCCATAAGCCACTCATGGATTACCTTAGTGAATAATGTGCTCTTTTCAACATAAAGTTTATTGAGCAAGAAAGTTATGTCTTTTTTTTCAGAACTATGTGCTCTAATGTTGACCATCTTGGCTCAATCGTTGGGTTGGAAGTTTTTTATGACATGGCACTTTTTAGGATCTTTATGAAGATATTTTTGTGATTTGACATAACTATAGCCATAATTACTTATAAGTACGTAATCTTTGAACAAATAATTTATGGATGTGCATGAATGAGTTGTTGTTCAAATTGGCTAGAACCTATCATAATTAGACTAGTGGACAAATGAAAATCCCTAAAACCAAAAACGATACTAGAAAAGCTTGTGGAGCATTTAAGTAAAGGTTGGTTAGTAGAAATTTTTGTGCCTTACACCACATCCTTTAGGCTAGTTTGACAAAAATCTTATCCTTACAACTAATATTAGACGATAAACCATCTTTAGCTATAAATTTTCTTAAGTTTAACTAAGACTTTATAGGTGAAAAGTGAATGCTCCAAATCAACTAGTTTGATGAGTGGTTCGACATGGCATATGAAAATTAACATATACAAAAATAAAAACCAAAGGAAAGGCATTACCAACTACACAAGATGTTTAGCTGCTCTTTTAGAGATGAGTTGTTCCTCTTATTTAAAATTGATGTTAGATCTATATAGTAATTCATAGATTCCTTGAGCAAATTTTGTGCTCTTTTGGACTTAAAGTGTAACGGGCTAGAAAGTTTTTGATGCTATGGTACTTTTAATCGCTAGGTTGTCCATCTGATCTAACATCCTTTTATTCCAAACATTGAGCTCTAATGTTGTCCATCTGATCTCAATCGCTAGGTTAAAAATTGAAGTTTTTGATGCTATGGTACTTTTAAATTGTTTATGAAGATATTTTCATGATTTGGCATAACTAGAGTTATAATTAATTATTGATTACACCGTCTTGTAACAAATAATTTGTGGATGTGCATAAACAATTTGTGATTACACAAAATGACTAGCACTTATCATGATTAGACTAGTGAACAAATGAAAATCACTAACTGAAAATCAAAAAGGATATTGCAAAAGATTGTGGGGCACTTAAGTAAAGGATGGCATATAGAAATTCTTGTGAATTGCACCACATCATTTTGGCTAGTTTATGGAAAATCTATTACTTACATTTATTATAAGAGCGTAAATCATTTTTAGCCATAAAGTTTCTTAAGTTTATCCAAGACTTTGTAGGTGAAAAATGAATACTCCAAATCAATGAGTTGGATGAGTGGTTTGACAAGGCATATGAAAATTCACATATAAAAAGATAATACGTAAAGGAAAGGCAAGAACATTGACTCTAGGTTGTTGTCACATCAAAAGTGAATACTCCATATTGATTTAGATGAGTGGTTCCATATGGCATATGAAAATTAACATATACAAAAATAAAAACAAGGAAAGGCACGAACAACTTCACAAGATGTTTAACTGCTCTTTTAGCGATGATTTGTAGCTCTTATTTAAAGTTGATGTTAGATCTATGCAGTAATTCATGGATTCCCTCAACAAATTTTATGATCTTTTTGACTTAAAGTGTAATGGGCTAGAAAGTTATATTCTTTTATTCCCAACATTGAGGTCTAATGTTGACCATCTTATCTTAATTGTCGGGTTAAAACTTGACGTTTTTGATGCTATGGTCTCGTGCTAAATAGCGTGGAGGTTTGAATCCTCTTCAAGGCATAATATTGGGAATGCTCATTAAATGAGCAATTCAATAAGAGATCTCAGATCGAATCGATATTGAATGGGGAGTCCGTTTTTTAATGAGCATTCCCAATATTATCTAATTCAATAGAAGATCTCAGATCGGCAACGGATCCAAAAATCTTGGTGATCTTCTCTATCTTCTATCTAATGAATGGGGAGTCCGTTTTCTAAATTGTTTATGAAGATGTTTTCTTGATTTGGCATAACTAGAGCTATAATTACTTACTGAGTACACCATCTTGCAGCAAATAATTTGTGGATGTGCATAAATGATTTGTGATTACACAAAATGACTAGAACCTATCATGATTAGACCAGTGAACAAATGAAAATCACTAACTGAGAAAGTTATATCCTTTTATTCCTAACATTGAGCTCTAATGTTGACCATCTTATCTAAATTGTGGGTTAAAACTTGAAGTTTTTGATGCTATGGTACTTTTAAATTGTTTATGAAGATGTTTTCATGATTTGGCATAACTAGAGTTATAATTACTTAAATGATTTGTGATTACACAAAATGACTAGAGCCTATCATGATTAGACTAGTAAACCAATGAAAATCACTAAATTAGAACCAAAAGGATACTGGAAAAGATTGTGGGGCACTTAAGTAACGGTCAGCATATAGAAATTCTTGTGAATTGCACCACATCATTTAGGCTAGTCTGTGGAAAATCTATTACTTACAATTAATATAAGGGCATAAATCATTTTTAGCCATAAAGTTTCTTATGTTTAACCAAGACTTTATAGGTGAAATGTGAATACTCCAAGTCAATGAGTTGGATGAATGGTTCGACATGGCATATGAAAATTCACATATAAAAAAATAAAAGAAAAAGGAAGGGAAAGAACAACTTCACAAAATCTTTAAATTCTCTTTTGAAGATGATTTATTGCTCTTACGTAAAGCTGATGTTAATTTCATAAGGTAACTCATGGATTACCTGAGTGAATAATGAGCTCTTTTCAACACAAAGTTTATTGAGCAAGAAAGTTATGTCATTTCTTTCAGAACTATGAGCTCTAATGTTGAGCATCTTGGCTCAATCGTTGGGTTAAATTTGGAAGTTTTTTATGACATGGCACCTTTTAGGATCTTTATGAAAATATTTTCGTGATTTGACACAACTATAGCCATAATTACTTATAAGTACATAATCTTTGAACAAATAATTCATGGATGTGCATGAATGAGTTGTTGTTCAAATTGGCTAGAACCTATCATAATTAGACTAGTGGAAAAATGGAAATCACTAACCAAAAACCAAAGAGGATACTGGAGAAGCATGTGGAGCACTTAAGTAAAGGTTAGTCCATAGAAATTTTTGTGCCTTGCACCACATCTTTTAGGCTAGTTTAACGAAAATCTTATCTCTACAACTAATATTAGAGCATAAACCATCTTTAGCTAAAAAGGTTCTTAAGTATAACTAAGACTTTATAGGTGAAAATTGAATGCTCCAAATCAATGAGTTCGATGAGTAGTTCGACATGGCATATGAAAATTAACATATACAAAAATAAAAAGCAAAGGAAAGGCATGACCAACTTCACAAGATGTTTAGCTACTCTTTTAGAGATGATTTGTTGCTCTTATTTGAAGTTGATGTTAGATCTATATAGTAATTCATGGATTCCCTGAGCAAATTTTGTGGTCTTTTCAACTTAAAGTGTGATGGGCTAGAAAGTTATATCCTTTAATTCCCAACATCGAGCTCTAATGTTGACTATCTTATCTCAATTGCTAAGTTAAAATTTGAAGTTTTTGATGCTATGGTACTTCTAAATTGTTTATGAAGATATTTTCATGATTTGGCAAAACTTGGGTTATAATTATTTACTGATTACACCACCTTGCAGCAAATAATTTGTGGATGTGCATAAATGATTTGTGATTACACAAAATGACTAGCACCTATGATGATTAGACTAGTGAACAAATGAAAATCACTAATTGAGAACCAAAAAGGATACTACAAAAGATTGTGGGGCAGTTAAGTAAAGGATGGTATATTGAAATTCTTGTGAATTGCACCACATCATTTAGGCTTTACTTATAATTATTATAAGAGTGTAAATCATTTTTAGCCATAAAGTATCTTAAGTTTAACCAAGACTTTATCGGTGAAAAGTGAACACTCCAAATCAATGAGTTGGATGAGTGGTTCAACAAGGCATATGAAAATTCACATATAAAAAAATAATAGGCAAAGGAAACGCAAGAACATTGACTCTAGGTTGTAGCTGCATCAAAAGTGAATACTCCAAATTGATTTAGATGAGTGGTTCCGTATGGCATATGAAAATTAACATATACAAAAATAAAAAACAAAGGAAAGGCATGAAAAACTTCACAAGATGTTTAACTGCTCTTTTAGTGATAATTTGTAGCTCTTATGTAAAGCTGATGTTAGATCTATGTAGTAATTCATGGATTCCCTCAGCAAATTTTGTGTTCTTTTAGACTTAAAGTGTATTGGGCTAGAAAGTTATATCCTTTTATTCCTAACATTGAGCTCTAATGTTGACCATCTTATCTCAATTGTGGGTTAAAACTTGAAGTTTTTGATGCTATGGTACTTTTAAATTGTTTATGAAGATGTTTTCATGATTTGGCATAACTAGAGTTATAATTACTTAAATGATTTGTGATTACACAAAATGACTAGAGCCTATCATGATTAGACTAGTAAACCAATGAAAATCACTAAATTAGAACCAAAAGGATACTGGAAAAGATTGTGGGGCACTTAAGTAACGGTCAGCATATAGAAATTCTTGTGAATTGCACCACATCATTTAGGCTAGTCTGTGGAAAATCTATTACTTACAATTAATATAAGGGCATAAATCATTTTTAGCCATAAAGTTTCTTATGTTTAACCAAGGCTTTATAGGTGAAATGTGAATACTCCAAGTCAATGATTTGGATGAGTGGTTCGACAAGGCATATGAAAATTCACATATAAAAAAATAAAAGACAAAGGAAAGGAAAGAACAACTTCACAAAATCTTTAAATTCTCTTTTGAAGATGATTTATTGCTCTTACGTAAAGATGATGTTAATTTCATAACGTAACTCATGGATTACCTGAGTGAATAAAGAGCTCTTTTCAACACAAAGTTTATTGAGCAAGAAAGTTGTCATTTCTTTCAGAACTATGAGCTCTAACGTTGAGCATCTTGGCTCAATCGTTGGGTTAAATTTGGAAGTTTTTTATGACATGGCACCTTTTAGGATCTTTATGAAGATATTTTTTGTGATTTGACATAATTATAGCCATAATTACTTATAAGTACGTAATCTTTGAACAAATAATTTATGGATGTGCATGAATGAGTTGTTTTTCAAATTGGCTAGAACCTATCATAATTAGACTAGTGGAAAAATGGAAATCACTAACCAGAAACCAATGAGGATACTGGAGAAGCATGTGGAGCACTTAAGTAAAGGTTAGTCCGTAGAAATTTTTGTGCCTTGCTCCACATCTTTTAGGCTAGTTTGACGAAAATCTTATCTTTACAACTAATATTAGAGCATAAACCATCTTTAGCTAAAAAGGTTCTTAAGTTTAACTAAGACTTTATAGGTGAAAAGTGAATGCTCCAAATCAATGAGTTCGATGAGTAGTTCGACATGGCATATGAAAATTAACATATACAAAAATAAAAATCAAAGGAAAGGCATGATCAACTTCACAAGACGTTTAGCTACTCTTTTAGAGATGATTTGTTGCTCTTATTTGAAGTTGATGTTAGATCTATATAGTAATTCATGGATTCCCTGAGCAAATTTTGTGCTCTTTTCAACTTTAAGTGTAATGGGCTAGACAGTTATATCCTTTTATTCCCAACATCGGGCTCTAATCTTGACGATATTATCTCAATTGCTAAGTTAAAATTTGAAGTTTTTGATGCTATGGTACTTTTAAATAGTTTATGAAGATATTTTCATGATTTGGCATAACTTGAGTTATAATTATTTATTAATTACACCACCTTGCAACAAATAAGTTGTGGATGTTCATAAATGAGTTGTGATTACACCAAATGACTAGCACCTATTACACAAAATTACTCAAAACGACTAGAACCTATCATGATTATACTTGTGGACAAATGGAAATCACTAACCAAGAACCAAAAATGAAAATAGAAAAGCGTGTGGAGCACTTAAGTGAAGGTTGGTCTATAGAAATTCCTGTGCCCTGCACCACATCTTTTAGTTTAGTTTGACAAAAATCTTATCCTTACAACTAATATTAGAGCATAAACCATCTTTAGCTATAAAGTTTCTTAAGTTTAACTAAGACTTTATAGGTCAAAAGTGAGTATTCCAAATCAATGAGTTGGATGAGTGATTGGAGAAGGCATAGGAAAATTCACATATAAAAAAATAATAGGTGAAGGAAGGCCAAGAACAACTTCACAAGATCTTTAAATTCTCTTTGTGAGATGATTTATTGCTCTTATATAAAGCTGATGTTAATTCCATAAAGTAACTCATGGATTCCCTGAGTGAATATTGTGCTCTTTTCATCATTAAGTTTATTGAGGAAGAAAGTTATATCTTTTTTTTTCAGAACTATGAGCTCTAATGTTGACCATTTCGGCTCAATTGTTGGGTTAAATTTGGAAGTTTTTTATGCTATGGAACTTTTTAGGATCTTTATGAATATATTTTCGTGATTTGACATAACTATAGCTATAATTACTTATAAGTACTTAATCTTCGAACAAATTACTTTTGGATGTGCTTAATTGATTTGTTGTTGCACAAAGTGGCTAGACCTTGTCATGATTAGACTAGTGGACAAATGGAAATCACTAATCGAGAACCGAAAAGGATACTAGAAAAGCTTATTAAGCACTTGATTAAAGTTTGGTCTTTAAAAATTTTTGTGCCTTACACCATATCTAGGCCAGTTTAATGAAAATCTTGTCATTACAACTAATATTAGAGCATAAAACATTTTTAGCTATAAAGTTTCTTGAGTTTAACCAAGACTTTATAGATGAAAAGTGAATACTCCAAATGAATAAGTTTGATGAGTGGTTATACATGCCATATGAAAATTAATATATACAAAAATGAAAGGCAAAGGAAAGGCATGACCAACTTCACAAGATCTTTAGACGCTTTTTTTTAGAGATGATTTGTTTCTCTTATGTGAAGTTGTTCTTAGATCTATATAGTAATTCCATGAGACAATTTTGTCCTCTTTTCGACTCAAGGTGCAATAGGCAAGAAAGTTATACCCTTTTATTCACAACTTTGAGCTCTAATGTTGACTAGGTTGTCTCAATTGCTAGGTTAAAATTTGAAGTTTTGGATGATATGATACTTTTAAATTCTTTATGAAGCTATTTCCATGATTTGGCTTAACTAGATCCATAATTACTTATGAATACACCATCTTTCAATGAATAATTTGTGGATGTTTTGAAGGATTTGTTGTTACACAAAATGACTAGCACGTATGATACGACAACAACCTAGAGTCAATGTCTAGATCACCTCCGTTTCAATGATTGTTCCCAATACCTAAATTCAATCAATCTAAC
>JAOSBN010116018.1:0-37853 GCA_027563595.1 Erythroxylum suave | reverse complement strand
TCCCCTTTGAAGCCCATTGAACTCAAGCCATTGCTACATCTTCAAGAGGAACCAGTGCTTAGCCAAGCATTGCTTCGTGAGAACTCACAACTAGAAACCCACCAAGAGCATCCATGGCAGCAGTAACAGATAATGAATGTGGTAATAGATAAAATGGAAAGAAATGATCGATGACGGTGAAGTGGAAGGAAGAGTCGGGAGTGTGTGTGAGCTTCTATTTCTTTTCTCTTTTCTGTAGTCTCTTCTGTCTTAGGTGTGTCGGCTACAACCTAATTTGGTAGGTTTTTAAATGAAGGATGCTGGGTCGGGTCACACAGTGAGTGATTTTTCCAAAATTGGCGATGATTGTTTTTCACCATGGCGAACTTTTCTCGAAAGGATTTACTCTGTTTCTAGTTCCTTCGCCATAGTGAAAGAATTAATCTTTGTCGAGGCAAACTTTTCTTGAAAGTTTTGAGTAGATTCTGTGTGTTTCGCTGCGGCGACAGATCCACTTCGCCGCGGTGAATTTCCTACTGCATTGACTTCACTTCAGCCTTCTTTCATTCCACATCTTCTTTTTGACTTCCTTTTCCTTGAGTCTCCTACAATAAAAAGATGGTAGTTTGCAGTATCAATTGCTCTCAAAAAATTAATTAGTGCGATGAATACTGATTTGTAACAATTTTCACCTTCAAACTACATAAAATAAAAGCACACACTCAAGAATCAATTTAAGCACAAAAGCTAGAGATAGGAGTCAAAAAGTACATAAAAAGTCATGAAAATGCCGCCAATTTATTTAATAAACTTAGGCTCAATCAATCATGCACATTAGGTCATGGTTGTGACAGAAAGGTTAAGGTGCCGACCACGATCATGGCAGGCAGGGCAACAATTGTTCCTTACATTTGACTGATATAGAAGCTCGAGTTTTTAGCAATTTTTTGGACCGTTTCAACACTGACTTTGACTTAGAGCCTCGAAAGTATAAATCGAATATGACAAGACAGAGGTTGGAGTTTTAGAATAACTAGAAAAGAGAGCAATCTCATCATCCAATTCCGAAAAACTTAGAGAGAGAATCTAGAGATTAAGGAAGGAGAAAAATGAAGAGAGACACAAAGAAGAGCTTGACGTGACATATTTCCCGAAACAGGTGGTTTGCCGCTATCGCCATCTCCTCGACTCTGTTCCTGACATATTTTTCTTTTATTTCAGTTTTATTAATATTTAGAATTGAAATAGATGTTGAGAGTATATTGTGTTGAATGCTAAGTTTTGGTTATACTCACCTTTGGATTTCTATTTTGCAGATTAATAAAATTTGATTTGATTGTGTTTTTTATTAATTAATTGTGATTTAATTCCTACTTTTCATAACTTGGAAATAGACTGAGAGGGTGAGCTGAGTAAAAATAATCAATTTGGGCTAACGAGAGTTAGATGAATTGATAGGTAAAGGATTAAATCAAACCGATAGAGTCGTGTAATGAGAGATCGAGCATAGATTCCCGGTAGGTTAATAGACAACTTGGAAATAATTTAGGTTTTGTTCAATCACAAATCTAGAGATTGCAATTCCGTAATTTAAATTAGGGATCATCAATTAAGGTTAAGAATTATAACTCGGGAGAGAGTAATTCATCCTAAGACCGTCTAGACCAATTATGTCGAGAATTGTATAATTGATTAGGTTCGTTAATTTCATATCGAAACCCCCTTTCTCTCACTCGATAGTTTCTAGATAGGTTTGGGATTGGTTTGTGTGATTTGTTATCTTGTTTAGCTTTCTACAACTCAATTCTTTAAATTAATTTATTTTCTACAGAAGTTGTTTATTTAGGTTTTTTACGAACTTAGCTGACTTTAGATTTTAGGACTAGTTTACCTTCCTTTTAGGATTAACACCTTAGGTACTAAGAGAATGACCTGTATACTTGCAAAATTTACCAAGATTATGAATAGTAAAACTTAGTGCATGTAACCTTAAGTGAACATTTTTGGCACCATTAGTGGGGAAGGTATTTTAGTTCTATAGTTTAAGGCAATAGAATAGTTGTAATTTTTGTTTTCATTTTCATTCGTTTATATTAGGATATTAGAACGAACCCCTAAGAAAGCTAGATGAGAGGAAGAAGAAGAGATCGAGAAATCACAAATGGCCAAGGAATTTAAGAGGAATATGGATTAAGAAGTTAACCCTATGGGGAAACAACAAAGGACCCTTATGGACATTATGAGGCCAGGGTTCAACCCAGCAAACCAAGGAGTGGCTAGATCACTTGTTCAAGCAGTCTCATTCGAAATCAAGCTAGCCCTCTTGAACATGCTTCAGCAGAACGTCTAATTTTATGGACTAGCGAATGTCCAAACACACACATCGTGAGTTTTCTCGAGATCTGAGATACCTTTTGGTATCACTAGATGTTAGAAGACGCAGTTAAAATTAGGTTGTTGCCCTGAATGCTCAGAGATAGAGCAAAGGCTTGATATCATTCACTAAGCCCTGCTAACAGTACAACGTGGGAGTAGCTGCTTCTTGCCTTTTTAGAAAGATACTTCCTGTTTATGAAGACTAACAAGATAATAAACGAAATTACCAATTTCCAACAAGGAGAAGGGGAGTCCATTTATGAAGCTTGGGCGCATTAAAAGAACCTACAGAGGAAAAGCCCACACCACAACTTACCTAAGGATTTCTTGCTGCATACGTTCTATAATGGAGTGAACCCACCTACTAGAGGCAAAATCAATGTAGCGATGGGAGGATCTTTAATGAGGAAGATGATCGACGAAGCAAAGGAGTTGATAGAAGAGATGGTCAGTAACAGCTACTTATAAGCGAGTGAGCGTGGTAGGTAACCTACCATATTTGGAGAGTAAAAGGGAGTTGTTGTAGTCAATCAAATGATAAAGATGTAAGCTAAGATTGAAAACTTGATGTGATAGCTCAGCAATATGAATGCATCATTCTCAGCTCCAATTAAGGCTATGTAATTTAAGTGTGAATTATGCGGGCAATCAGCTCATAATACAGTAGACTACTATTTGAGAGACGATAACCAGGAGCAAGTCAACTATATAGGGGCATAATTTAGACATGGAAGGGTAATAATCCCTACTCCAACATATACAACCCTGG
This sequence comes from Erythroxylum suave, assembly GCA_027563595.1. Taxonomy (NCBI): domain Eukaryota; kingdom Viridiplantae; phylum Streptophyta; class Magnoliopsida; order Malpighiales; family Erythroxylaceae; genus Erythroxylum; species Erythroxylum suave. Next base: position 34,729 of record JAOSBN010116018.1, on the reverse strand, counting down.
GTAAAAGAATCACCCCAACTTCTCCTGGTCGAACAATAATAATAGAGAGCAGTTCTGGCTTCAGGGGCAATTGAGCTTCTAGTAGGATAAAACAACCTCGATGGATTTAAAATTTGGCAAGATTTTAGGCAAGATAGGAGGCATGGAGGAAGTTTATAGGAGGCTTGAGAGTAAATTCGAGCAAGTTATGAAGAATCATGCCTCGTCTGTACATAATTTAAAAGTCCGAGTGGGCAGCTCGTGGAAGTAATGTTGACTTAGAATGCTAGAACTCTTCCAAGCAACACCGAGCCTAATCTAAAGGAACATATCATGGTCATTAATCAAACTTAAGATGGAGAATCTAAATGAGTGTGGGAAGGAGAAGAGAAAGGAGATAGGAAAGAAAACTTTCCATGTGAACATATAAATGAGTCAATTAGAGTAACCTGAAGGATATTTCTGCACAATTTTTTTGTTCAGAAGGAATTATAAGCAAGGGGGAAGCATAGAAGTTATAGTAAATTGAGTTGAACAAGGTTAATGACGTGACATAACTAGTACAGTAGAAGCTTAAATTATAGGAGTCTGTCACAAAGAAAGGTAAGGAGCAATCATTGGAGGACAACCCCAATATAGTGAAGAAAGATGATCCAGGGGACTTTTTCATCCCCTGTAGTATCAACAAGATCATTATAGACAGGGCATTCGGGACTTAGGCAAAAGCATAAACCTGATGCCTTATACTCTTAGTCTTAAATTAGGGTTAGGAGAGTTAGTTCCTACTAAGTTTTTGATTAATACGACTGATCAAACTTCATATAGACCGTTGGGAATCATACAAGATGTGCCAGTAAAGGTCGATAAATTTAGTTTTCCCATAGATTTCTATATTTTGGACATTAGCGAATATGAGGACACCCCGATGATCCTTGGACGACTATTCTTGGCCACTGCACTCTCAATCATTGATGTGGATGGGAGTGAATTAACTCTGCGAGTAGGAAAGGAGAGATTAACCTTTAAGGTGACCGTTAGAGAGTACGGAGCTCCTTCACCCCCAGTGGATTGCAAGAACGATGGTAACTATGGTATGGTAGCTCAAGTACATATTTTGTGATTAATAGCAACGCTACCATCAGACCATTCATTCCAACCTCCTTGAGCTAAAAGGAGTGTTGAGCAACCAACATTAAAGGAAGCGCTGCATAGGAGGCAACCCATGGAAAAAAATTTAAAAATTACTTTTGTTGTTTTTCCTATGGAAAAAATTTAAAAAATTACTTTTGTTGTTTAACTTTTGTTAGAATTCAAAATTCATATTTAGGTTTAATTTTGTTCTGCTTGAATAAAATCAAGAAAAAATAGGTTTCAAAATTTTTATGGGTGAAAGAGGACATTAAAAGAACTAGAGAAATAGAAAAGACAGGAAAAAGTACAAAGAACATAAATTTAGAGGAGGTGATATGCTGCTGGCCACGTTCGTGGCTTGCGACTATGCAGAAACAAGGGAGGGAGCAAATTTTAAATGAAAATTTCACCATTTAACCCTTTTTTACCACCTATATATTTAGTTTTTACTTCACTTTCACTTTCACTTTATCTCTCTATAATTCCAACATTCAAATGCTTTGACGTCTTACTAGAAAATTTTCAACCTAAATTTTTTTCCAAACCTCTACCTCATTATGCGATGCATTAAGCAAACAGCCCGACGAGAGACGCATGGACCACTATAAGTTGCTGGACGAGGGAGAAGGAACCGAGCAGTGAACTTCGGAGCCCCATTCTCGTTCTACATCGAGGAAGAAGGTACTCATTTTAAATCCCTTCATTCTAGGTAAATTGTAGTTCCTAGGTACTTTGATGTTGACATGTTAGATAGGCTAGAATTCTCTAAGCTGGGTAGAGGACCTATTCGAGATAATCTAGCAGGGCTAGTTCATACAGTTCCAATTCATTGTTTTTGAAGAGCTGACCATAGAATTTTTCACGACTTTAACCTTTGACCCTAAGAACACGAAAGAATTGTGGTTTAGATTGGAAGAAAAACATATGAACTGAATGTCAAAATTAAATGTGAGATGTGCAGATTCCCCGAATCCTCCATTATCCACCAACATGATGATTTTCATCCTTCCCAATGCTAGCGTGAGCTTACTAGGATTAAGCGTTTCTATGCCAACAATGCACACAACAACATTATCCGGTTCCATGAACACTTACTGCTGCACAAATTTATATGTCAACTAGTTTTTGATAAGTCATAAACCAACAAGTGTTATGCCAAGGAACTTTTTATATTGTGGTGCATGGACCATAACATTCCAGTATGCACATCTATGCATGTGTTGAATTTCATTATTATGACTCTGTGTAAGCAGAGCAACCATTTTGGAATGGGATATATAGTATTTACCATTGTCAAACATTTTGGTGTGGAATGAAGGGGGTTAATAGTTCACCTTCCTTACTTCCTCAACCAACATCACCTATTTTGTGTAGAGATCATCAATTCCACCAATACAAGTCTGCGGGATATCAATGAAAAGACATATGTGTGGACTAAGGTAGGTCAGGCGAGTTCAAGCTCTGCACCATCTCGACAGGTATAGGTGGACTCAATAAGTTAAGAATTAGAAGAAGAGGAAGAAGAGGACCAATGTTGGATGAAGGTTTTGGATGCAGTTTCTGAAACCAACAGAACACTAAAGAAGGTGGTGCATACATAACGACACCAGAGTTGAGAGATTTGATGACTCCATCAGTATTTTAAGTCTCAAGGTGTCAATTACCACCTCCAACACCATCACCACCTCCGTCTCCATAGGATTTATTTCTAACCCAGTTCCTCTTTTAATTTTCTTCCCTAAATTAGCCTGTAGTTCTACGTTGTTTATGTTTATTTCTATTTTTATTTTCATTTTCAATTTTATTTGTTCCTTGTTTAATTTAATTCTGCCTTTCCTTTTCGTTTATGTGTTTGTGTGTGCTCCTTCTCACATTGAGGACAACATGTTGCCCAAGTGTGGGGAGGGATTCTATGTTTTTTCTTTTATATGTGATTTTGCATATCATATGATAGTGTTAGATTGTATTGTGTGAAGTGTGTCAATGTGTCAATGGCTTAGATTAAGAAAAGTTCTTTTAATTTTGGACATAGTCTATTAGGTTGTGAATGATCATTAGCCTACAAAATTAATTAGAGGGCCTTTGGATAAATATACAACCTAATTAGGACTTAGTCTAAATTTAGCAGCCTTTAGGTTGTCACATCCATTCATAATTTGAGATCTTTGAGCTTAAGCAGCTTAATTAGTATTTTTCATGGAAACGAATAACTAAAAGCAATAAGGTAGGCAATAAATTTGGAAAAAAAGTTGGTTAAATAAATCATTATTATGAATAAAGCTAGTAGCCAGTTGAAAAATGTGATAATAAAGCATCATAAATGTGTGGCTTCGTGTAAAAAGGCTATAATGACATTTCAACCAAGTTGTTAATAAATGACTTAGTTAAGTAACTGGATCAACATTCATCACCAATGCTTGCCTCTGAGTAAAAGACTAAGTCTCGGTTTAATAATTAAAAAATGTTTAAATAAAAACCTACCTAACTTGTGATAAGCTTGAATTTTCGTGAAAATATACTTAGGAATAGTTACAATGTCTGAGGAAACGAAAAATTATTAACGTGTGTGCACAATTGGAAAAGATAAATAAGTTAACACTTAGGTCTTGATTAAGTTGTATATTTAGTTCAAAGCCCTAAGACATATATTTTGCATGTTAATGATTTGACAGAAATTGAATGATTGCGTCCAAGATTAAGTTTATTTCATAAAGATTAGAGTCGTTGCCTTATTATTGCGTTATGTGTTATGTGTTTTTATTTGTTTGTTGTTTTGTTTGCTTGAGGACATGTAAACATTTAAGTGTGGGGATGTGGATAGTTGTGTTTTGCATGATGTTTTACGATGTAATTTTTTTATGTAATTAGTGTAAATTTGAGTATTGAGTGTGCATTTAGGATTTAATTATGTTAGTTTGTGTGTTTAAGTGTTTTCATGGGTTAGTTTGAATCTTTGAGCTTAATTGTTATATTTTTGAGGTACCTTGATATATGTGTTAGTGTTTCAGAGTAAAAAGCGTAAATAAGAGAAGATTCGAAGAGTTTCAGGCCAAAGGACATAACCCACGATCATGTACATTGAGTCGTGATTGTGATAGAGAAGGATGGACCAGTAACAGTCAAACTACGATCGTTCACTTGGGCCATGATTGTGATAGAGAGCATTTAGTCAAGCAACGACCATGACAGAAAGGTTAAGGCGCTGGCCATGATCATGCTAGGCAGGGCCATGATGGTGCCCTACATTGGACTGATGCAGAAACTTGAGTTTTGAGCAATTTTCAAACCATTTTGACCCCGACTTTGACCTAGAGCCTCCAAAGTATAAATAGAATATGACAAGATAGAGATTGAGAACAATTCTATCATTTAATTCCTAAAAACCTAGAGAGAGAATCGAGAGATTGAGGAAGGAGATAAAGGAAGAGAGACACTAAGAAGATATTAACATGATGTACTTCCCAGAACAAGTGATTTCCCGCTATCGCCGCCTCCCCGACTCCATTCCAGACATATTTTCCATTTATTTTAGTTTTATTCGTGTATAGAATTGAAATAGATGTTGAGAGTATATTGTGTTGAATGTTGTGTTTTATTTATACTCACCTTTGGATTTTGATTTTGGAGATTAATAAAATTGAATATGATTGTGTTTTTTATTGGTTTAATTGTGATTTAATTCCTGTTCTTCATAACTTAGCAATAGATTGAGAGGGTGAGCTAAGTAAAAATAGTCAATTTAGGCTAACGAGAGTTAGGTGAATTGATAGGCAAAAGATTAAATCAAACTGGTAGAGTCATGTAATGAGAGATCGACCATAGATTCCCGGTAGGTTAATCGACAACTTGGAACTAATTTAGGTTTTAGGTCAATCACAAATTGAGAGATCACAATTTCATAATTTAAATTAGGGATCATCAATTAGGGTTAGGAATTATAACCCGAGAGAGAGTTAGGACTGTGTAGACCCATTAAGTCGAGAATTGCATAATTGATTAGGTTTGATGATTTCAGATCGAAATCCCCTTTCTCTCACTCGGTAGTTTCTAGGTAGGTTTGGGATTGATTTGTATGATTTGTTATCTTGTTTAGATTTTTGCAACTCAATTCTTTAAATTGATAATTAATTGATTTATTTTTTATTGTAGTTTTTTATTAAGGTTTGTTGTGAACTTCGTTGACCTTAGATTTTAGGACTAGTTTACCTTCCTTATGGGATCGACACCTTAGGTGCTACGCAAACGACCCATGTGCTTATGGAATTTACCAAGGTTATAACTAATAAAACTTAACTCATGTAACCTTGATCGAACACTAAAAATATAACTTATAAAAGGTAGTCGCTTTTAATTTTCATCTTGTGCATATTAATTTAATTTAATAATCAATAATGACCTAAAATACTTTGTACAAATTTCAACTAACTCAGGATATCAGTTAATAAGATTTAATAAAAAAGATTATAATAAACTTAAGACAATTGAAATCCTTTCCCCATACATAAAATTGTACATTGTCCCTAATGTATCCAATTAAAGCACATAAAAAATTAAATAACAATAAAAAATTTGACAAAGATTTGATTAGTGCTGCAGAGTCTTGAACTGAAAAAATCAATCCTCTATTAAATACATCTGTCCTTGTAAAATACAAATAAAAAGGATAAAAAGATAAAAGAAAATAAATAAAGAACATGGAAAAAATGAAAATAGCAATTCACGAATGTTTAAACAAAATAAAATTACCTAACAAAGAAAATAAGAAAATTATGTGTAGTAAGATAAAGAAAATAAAAAAGAAAAATAAAATATTCAATAGTCCTGTGGTGAATCCGGCAAGTCTTTCATAGGAGGATTGTCGAATCATGAAGCCTTATATTGATGAGGAGCTAAAAATAATGATGCCACCACTCCCTATAGTGAAGGTGGTTGGGACTGTTGAATTGTGAAGCCTAATTCTAAGGATTGTCAAATCCCATGATGTCTTGCCAACAGCACCAAAACCTCAGCTGGTCATTTATCATAGGCTTCACACCTCTCTATCTGATCTAGTAGTGCCCAATCATAGGCCTCTCTCTAACTGGTTAGCTATGTATCTACCATAAGCTTCGAGCGACATTGTCTGGTCATTTAGCAAAGCTTGTTATGCTCGAATAGTATGCTAAATACCCAAAATCTACCTATATGTTTCTCTAATGGAGCTATCTTTAACTGGTCTTGGTGTGGAGTCAGCATCTCGAGTAATTCCACACCAGCATTTTTTGTGTTATTCCTCCTATCTATGATAGTGGTGTGTTCAATTAAGGTGGCTACTTAATTATATGTGGGTGATCCTTGTCTACTCCTAATGAATTCGACTCATCTGTAAACTTAATTATGTGATAAATATCTACTTTAGGTCCTGACCATCTGCGTACCATGTGTATGTATCTCAGCACATCCAAATTTAGAGCTGTTATGTTATTAATTTGTCGTATCAGTGTTAGTCTCTCAAAGATCCCCATCCTCCATACTAGCCTCTTCATATAAGACCGGATGCGAATTTTCTTGACCTTGTTCTCTTTGCTTTGATGCTGGATAAATTAGGCTAATGCATCTCCAGGGAGAATTGGTGTTTGTTCACTCATGTTTCACAAATAAATACATCTAAGTTCTTGATGACTCTATAACTGTCACAACACCCATTCAACATATGACTAAGAATCCTATGTATTTATCTAAGCGTGGGGTGTCTAAGTGTTGATGCTTTGTATTTGTTAGGGTAATGGTCTCTCTCTATACTAATTGTACTTTAGAAGTGTCAAGGATACTGTTCACATTTTAATATAAAACTTCAATACTACAAATATATAGATTATATCTCATATTATAAAAGGTATCGCTCCTATAAGGATTAATTAATCAGTTAGAAAGAAGATTAATTTTCTAAAGGGATCACCAATGACTGATCGTGGTTTTCGAATGTATGTAAGTTCTAATTAAACCCAAATAATTCGCAAGCAAATGGGTCATTCGCATAGTACCTAAGGTGTCAATCCCACGAGGAGGGATAATCTAATTTTAAAATCTAAGGCCAAACAATTCGCAGAAATCCAAATGTAATGAAAAAAAAACAAGAATGCATTTCAATCAACCAAATCAATTAAATAATCAATTACAAAAATATTGACAAATTAGCAATTGCAATGCACACCCAAGAATCAACCTAAGGGAACTATCAATTAAGAGAAAGGGAAATTTTTACTTATCTTTAATGCTAACTTAATCGATTATGAATTATCGGATTATTGGTCCTAGATGATCCTAGAGCTGATTACTCTCTCTCGAGTTATAACCATTAACCTTAAATTATAAAACCTAATCAGATTGTGGAAATTTGTAATTTCTCAATTAACAAGCTATGCAAAACCCTAATTAGATCTGAAGTTGTCTAATAAACTATTAGGAACCTATATGAGATCTCTCATCATATAATTGCCGATTTGATTAATTTCTCATTTTTATTAAATCATCTAACTCTCATCAGCCCAATTTAATTATTTTTCATTCGATTCACCGTCTCAATCTATTACCGAATTATCATAAAAATCAATCACAATAATTCCAATAAACATAAAACAATCAGATTTTATTAAATCAAAGATAAAAAATCCGAAGGTCAGTATAAAACATCTCAACATTCACAATCCTTCATCAAACTGCAATTCCAATTCTATACAATAATAAAAATGGAAGATAATAGGAAATACGATTCTAAATGGAGATGAGCGGTAGCAATGTCAGAAAACTTCTGATCTGGGAACTACGTTGATGTCGGCTTCTTCTCTAATTCTTTCTCATTCTCTCAACAATTCTCCCTAGGTTTTCTCTCTAAAAGTAGTTGATGTAAAAACTCCTCCTCTTCTTTGTTTTATTCTTTATATACCTTTTATGTTTTAGGTGGCCCTAAGGTTTTTTCTAGGTTTGAAAGGTCTAAAAACTCCCTAAAAAATTGACATTTTTTAGTGTCTGCGTGTTTGTCCAATGTAGGCCATGACTGTGGCCCTGTAGGCTGTGATGGATCACATTTGATCCCTCTGTCATGATCGTGGTAGGCAGGCCAAGATCATGAGTCGTGTCCTAGGCTTTTGTCACAATTATTGCATATGGGCCACGATTATGGGCTGACTCCAGTGCTTCTACCACAATCATGGCACAAGTTTTAGCCCTAGTGTCTCCGAAACTTCTCTATTCTTTGATGTTAACCCTGAAACACTAACAAACACATCAAGATACCTCAAAGACATAATAATTAAGCTCGACGACTTGTGTTAACCTGTAAAGCACTTAAACACAATTAATTAACAAACTAACATAATTCTCACATAAACATATAATAAACGATTGAGTTAACAATTAAAAACATATCACACTAAGCCCAAAAAAATGATTGAATTCACACTTATCAACATTCCGACACTTAAAGGTTTGCATGTCGTCAAGCCAAAAAAAACAATAAACATAAAACTTTCACATAGCTCGTAGTGCAGTAATGAGACAATGACTTCAACTTCATGAAATAAATTTAAATTTAATTACATTCATTTCAAATCATTAACATGCAAAATCTGAATCTTGGTACTTTCAGTTAAATATACATATTAATCCAGACTCAAGTATTAAATCAATTACCCTTTTTAATTGCACACATACATTTATAATTCTATGGTCATTCAGACTCAGTTATGTAGGTTTTTATTCTAAAACACATTTTTTATTTACTTTTTTTGGTGAACATGGACTTAGTCTTTGTACGAAAAGTCAAACATTGGTGATGAATGTTGATTTGCCTACTTAACTAAATCATGTTTTTTATTAAGTTGCTTGGTTAGAATGTCATTATAACATTTTTACATGAAGGCACATATTTATGATGTGTGTCGATCCGATTACTCAGCTACATCATGTTCTCAACTGACTACTAGCTCTATTCATAACCTGAAGGCCAACAAAATAGTTATTTATTAACAAACACATTTTTTTATTTATATAAATTTTATTGCCTACGTTGTTGCTTTAGCTACTCATTTGGAAGTGAAAGTTGAATGCCCTGAGCCTCAAAATAACGATGGATATGATGTTTTTCCTAGCTTTGACGTCATTGAGTTTGGGTCACCTCCTTCATCCTTCTAAAGTTCTCTGCAAATGTATCTGTAATTACCTTGGTGTTTGCAAAGATTATATCTGGTACTTTCTTCTAGCCCGGTTCTTTTATTTCTTCTTCCTCCTCAGACTATTCACTAGTTGAGTCTTCTTCTACTTGTTGAGGTGGCACTGTACTTGAACTCGCCTGACTCACCCTTATCTTAACATACATCTTTTGACTGATATCATGGAGTTCCATGTTATGGGACTTAAGGACTTTAACACGCTATAGATGATGATGATTTAGGAAGTTTGGGAGATGGATAGTTAAACCACTATAGTCCACGCCATAATACTTAGCAATGGTAGAAACTAAGTTTCCCATACCTAAATTGTTGTTCCTCTTACACAGTGTTGTAACAATAGCTTTCAACACATGCGTAGAGGTCTATGCTGGAATGTCTGATCCATGCGCCACAATATGAAGAGTTCCTTTATTAAACACTTGTTAGTTTCTGATTTATCAAAAACCAGTTAACATATGAATTTGTACAATAAGTTCTCATGGGTCCTTATGATGTTGTTTTAGGCATTTTTGGCATTAAATTGTTTTAACACCACGAGAGGCATGAAAATCCTCTACAATGGAATATTTAAGGAATCCACATATATCATACATGATTTCAATGTTTAGTTCCTAAGCTCGTCCCTGCAACCTAAACCACATTTCTTTAGCATTCCTAGGTTCATAAGAAAGGGAAGTAAAGAATTCTAAAGTGAGCTCCTAGTAAACAGGAAATTTGGAAGTGTATGAATTTTGCCCAATGAATTCTTTCTGCTAAGTTCTCTACCCTGTCGCATTGTTCTAGCCTATCAAGTGTATCAAAACCAAAAATATTTAGGGACTACAAATTTTTTAGCTTTAAGGAATCAAAAAATGAATACCTTCCTCCTTTGTGTAGATAATGAAGGGTGCTCCGAAGTTTGCTACTCTATTCCTTCTCCCTCATCCTGAGACTTAGTTCATCCCGATGATTGATCCCACTTAGATTATTGCTTAATAAGCGACATACTAGCTTGTGAGTAGGTAAAAGTTGGAAGAGACTAGAAATTTGAAATTTGGGTATAAAAAGGTGAGAGTGTTTGGAGGTTATAAACTTAAAGAGAAAGTAAAATTGAAAGTGACTGAAAAAATGAAGCTAGAAATGAATATATAGGTGGACAGAGGGTAAAATGGTAAAAAATGACTTTAAAAATCACATGTACCCTTTTTACCCTGCTATAGACCGTAGTTGTAGTGTACTAGGCCACTATCATAGCTTGTAAATTTTCCACCAATTTTAATTTTTCTCCTCTTTTATTATTCTCCACTTTTCCAAAATCACTTCTTAACTCTTTTGGTTGCTTACTCCTTCGATCATCAAATTTATGTCGAAGTCCTCAACCTTCCTGATTTTATTTGGAAATGAAATAACCTAACTACGAATTCTAAACTTTCTAAAAACAATCAAAGGAAATAAAATTCCATAGGTAGTCTCCCATGTAGCACTTTTTTTAATGTTGGTAGCTTAACGCTCTTCTTTTGCTCATAGTGGTTCAAATGATTGGTGCAATGGCAGCGCAATCACTGATCTCACAATTTACACATGAGCTACCATGCCCTAGATTCAACCTTCCTTGTGATTCTCCTTCCTTCGCATTCTTCTATGCTATTGTTTCTTTCTGAATGCATTCTAAGGATCCTCAATAGCTTCCTATTGCCCTCAACGTTCCAGTTCCTTGATATTAGTTCGAGGTAAAGAAGTACTATTATCTTTCTTTGACACTTTGAAGGTTATTTACTACTTTCCTACCTTTAGAGTTAGTTCACCCCCATCAACATCAATTATTAAGCAATTAGTGGCTAGGAACAGTCATCTAAGGACCATAGGGGTCTCCATATCTTCTCTAATATCCAATATATAGAATTATATTGGAAATGTAAATTGATCAATTTTTCCTTATACATCCTTAATAATCCCCTTCGTTTGATGAACCATTCTTTTTGCCATCTTTACTAACATCTTTGTTGGTTCTAGCTCTCCTAACCCCAACTTTTGACTAAAGGTATAGGGCATTGTATTGATACTAAATTCTAAATTTGCGAATGCCCCATCTATGTTAACTCCATTGATACTGCAAGGAATGTAAAAATTCCCTATGTCCTCTTTCTTGTATGATATGTTATGGTTTTTTTTTAATATGTGCTCCTTAACCTTCTTCTTGACTAATTCCTTTAGTGTGAGCCTCGTTTGTAGATGATTCGTTATGTTCTCAACCTTGTTTGATTTAACCTCCTTAAAATTCCTCGTTGCCCTACTTGAAAATGAAACTTCTCAACTTGTTTTTTGTTATTTTTAAATCCTTCTTTTAATTAAATTGGTTTAATTAGACTTATGTGGGTTTTAAGTAAGTTTCAATTCCTAATAAATTTTAAAAAATGTTTTTCTATTGTTGAAAAATTGTTTCAAGTGTTAATTTTATTAGGAATGCTATGGAGTTTAGTTTAATTTTTCAGGGGGTTGAATTATTAAATTAAATTAAATTATCCATTCAATTCCCAAATTAAAATAATTATTTTTCTTAATATGATTAAGATTGATAATTATATTGATCCCTAATTAATTTTAGAAAAGTAGTTTCTAAAATTAAAATTAATTATTTTCAATTAGATTGAAACTAATTAATTAGACTCCTTAAAATTAAGAAAGTTGTTTTCTTAAATAATTGAGAAAAATGTTTCTTAACTAAATTTATTTATTTCAATTTGATTGAAATAAATTAAATTTATGTATTTATTTGTTTAGAGAATTATTATTTAATTTATTTAGAAATTGTTTGTTTATTTATAAATAATAAATTTCTTGATTTATTAGAAAGTTTATGATCTTGATTAAAATTTGAAAAGTGTTTTCATTTATTTATCAAGAAAAGGAGCTTTCTTTAATATTTTTGAAAATAGTTTTCTAATCTATTGAAGAAAGATTTTCTAATTTATTAAGAAATCAATCTCTAAATAAATAATATAAAGACTTTCTTAATTAAAAATGAAAGATGTTTAATTTAATTTTGAAAGTAGTTTCTTTTAATTTTAGAAAATAGTTTTCTAATTAAGGAAAAGTAATTTCTAATGAGATTAGAATAGTTTTCTAATTAGATTAGAATATATTACTTGTATAACTTTGAAAAAATGTTTTTCTAAATTATAATAAATAAGAAGTACAATTTATTGAAATTGTTTTCAATTAAATTTTGTTAAAGGAGTCAACATAATTGGAAATAGTTTTCAATTGGATTTGAAAATTGTTTCCAAATTAAATTAAATTTCTTTTTGGAATAGGAATTTAATTTATTTAGGAATTAATGGTTTTAATATATTTTAATTTTTCTAAGGATTTGAAAATGATAGTTTAGATTATCAAGATCAATAACTAGAATCAAATAAGGCTTGATACTTTATGCATGTAATTTGATTATGAGTGCATAAATTGCATACTTTATTTATATGGTTGATATATATATTGGATGCATGATAAATTGTATGTTTTATATGTGTGATATTTTATATGCAAATTGTGTTTGATGAGACAAATAAAACTAAATCCCTCGTTAAAATATTAAGTGCACGTTGAGAACGTGATTGTTGCCTTTGATTGTTTTAAGAATAATCCAGAGTTCTATTTATTATAGGCTTGTTGAGCAAACTCAAAGCCACTTTAACCCGAGCATGTTTAATCTTATAATAGTGGGTTCTACTTAACTAAATTTATGTGATTTGGATTACAAAACTTATGATCACATGAATTTAGAGCGAAGGTTAGGAACAATATATAAGATATATTTTGGTAAGAGTTGTCACCTAATAGATCTAGGAGTCACATCAGATGTGATTGATAAAGTTGTTATCTACCTAATTTAAGTCTAGTTAGTTTGTTCAGCAAACTCAAGGCCAAATATATTTAAATGGGATCTTAGCCTACTAGATAGATTAATCTTTCTGAATAGTTATGAGGGCTATTATTTCGAATAAAATAGTGGGAGTACTCAAATGCATGATTAAAGTCCTAATCTTATTTGGTATTCATGGCATATTAATTACATGATTTTCTTAAATTTATATTTAATTCTTAGTGTAATTTACCTTATTTAGTATAGTTGATACTTAGCGAACTAAATGGACATAGGATCATGTTTGAGGAGAGTTCTTAAAAGTTAGATAGAAATATGTGTACCCATTATGCAGTTTTTCTATAATCCCTATTAAGGATATGGAGACAAGGTTGTAGAGATATGTCAAAATCATATAGATAACAAATTGTACTGACATTTTGAGTTGACTATAAACTTTGAAAACAACATGTAAGATGTATGTTAACACCATGATAGCAAAATGCAAATGGTTGCAGGAAGTAGAGCTAAAAGGTATAGTACCTTAATGAAATTGTTTCACTTAATTTAGCCTACTAAAAACATAATTGTGGACTACAATTAAAGGCTTAGCAACAGTATGATAATAGCTGTCATTAAAAGAAAATTATTGCATGACTTTTCTTGCTTATATTTGATATGATAAAGATCATATGTGTTTCTAATTCATGCTTATGGGTGTTTGACAATGAATTTAGATTCAACATTATTGTAATGTGCAATGCATGGTTAGAAATAGATTGTTAAGTAAAAGTAGTTGATCTAATTTTATACAAAGAGTTTATATATGTTGGATCAAAGGAGACTTATCCTTTTATGCCATATTGGTTAAATCAACTTAACGCTAGTAGCAAGAACTAAAAGTTAGATAACCGAGATTATCCTTTTATGCCATATTGGTTAAATCGACATAAAGAGAATCATAAAGTTAGATACTAGGATAGATGTATCATTTTGATTATGAATCGTATAGAACTTGTGAAACTTGTGAAGTTGAAAAAATAACCAAATCATTGAATTGTTAAATCTTATACATATAATGTATTGGATGAAATAACAATCCATAAAAAGATAATATTATATTTCATTATATTACTAATGACTTTATGTGATATAGTCATACATAATAATTAAAATGATGATTTAAAATTTTAAAAAATTCAAATTGTTTGAATCTAAGCAGAAATTAATAGTTGACAATGTTGAAGCACATCGATGAGATCTTAGTGGCAAGTTTTAAGTTTTTGGTTATCTATAGGGAATGACATTCTTTAGTAAATATCTTCATAACAAAAATTCCATAAGGGTATGATTTATTTAAGGAGTAACATATAACATGAGATATTGTAGGATGCAATATTATTTCTTCCATATTGATGCCTAGTACAATAACTTACCTTCAATAGTTCAAATTTAATCAATTAGCAAGATTTCATATTAGATATGAAATGCTAGGTCTTTGAAAGAGTCAAAGTTAATGATCCAAAGAATGTGATGCTTGGTTTAAGCGTACATTATCCATTAAGTGTAGAACTAAATTAGATAATAAAAGGTTATGAGATATCTAAAAGATTGGATATAATCTTACAGATTCATTGAACAAATTGTTTGATTCGATGTATACTTATAGGAGAATGGTTCTCAAGATAAGTAGTGGGAGTAAGAAGGAATTTGGAAAGTTTAAATCTTATAATAGTACATCTAATTGGAACTAATGCCTTTAATGATACATTTGAGTATAGTTGAAAGGCTATGAAACATTGAAAGATTCACTTTCATGATGAATTCAAAAGGTTTGGTTTTGAAGATGAATGTGAATTTATATCTACAAGAAGGTTAGTGGAATATAGTTGTCTTCTTTAGTGGGAGTATGTGGAGACATGTTGCTCACAGAGAACAACAATTCTAGTTTTCAATTGTTGAACACATAATTGTCTAAGAACTATTCTTATTAGATATGAAAAGATAATAACTTAATTCTAGGAATTAGATCTATAAAGATATATTAGACATTGTTAACCTATTCTAAGTCCAAGTACATAGACAATGTACTAAAGATGTTTACTATTTAAGATATCAGATCCTTATGAAGTATTAAAGATATCCATTATTCTATATGTGAGTTGATATTTGAGTTTAAGATGATAAAGATATAACTTTAAAAGCAAATCCTAAGTAAGGCTTATTTACTTAGAACAGTATCGTTTAGGATTAGAAAGGTTCCAATGTATCAATGGTTGTTAATTGAGCTATAATACATTTTTCATTTACTGGAAATGAATAATTAGATGATCAAGTTCTTTGGTAAACTTCATATAGTTTTTTTGCATTATTCAAGACAGTAATGTACTGTAGAACATTAGAGCCATTAGGCATACATAAGGAGCTAATGTCTCATCAAAGACCCAAGAATGTGTTTAGGAAAATTTTCTTAATTATGATGATAATTTAGATGGGAGTAGTATTATCTAACTATAAAGAATCTTTTAGAATTATCTAACTAAGCTAGTACGTATGGTGATATGGTATGAGATACTTAAATGTTTGGCTTAGTGCAAGTGGGAGTTTGTTGGTTTATACCCTACAACCAACCGCTTTGGTTGTATTTTAGTGACAAATTATTTAAAAGCATTATTTATCATGTACATATTTAGATGTATATGATAAAGTCCATGGAACAATTCTACACTGCAAATGAAATTATAATGAGATTATAATTATGAGATTCATATTGCAATTATGTATTATTCCTAAATGCTCCTAGTCATTATTCTATTAAGATTAGACATTAATAAAACATAAAATGACTAGCATACGTTTTGTTTTCCTTATGAAGGAAGTAGTCGATCTCATAGGCTAAAGTATAGAGATACTTAAACAAACGTGTGGGTGCTTGTTAGAGCACAAGTTTACTTAATAGACCCGACATGGGAAATCCATTTGGAGCATTACTTGTATGTCTATGGAATTCTCATTGTGATGATTGTATAAGTGATCCTTTGACTTGAGGTCATCAAATTTATCTTGTATGGGGATTGCTATGTTTTGATACTACTTATGGTCTATTTCATCATAGGTGGTTTAATCGATAGTCATTGGATATAGCATGAACTATATGGAGGTAGTTGAGTAATCAAGATAGGATTCATTACCCTAAAGTAATTAGGGATAATGTTTCATTGTTCTCGATTAATATTGATTCAGAAAATCCTTAGCCAAGATGGAATGATATTTTGTAAATAGTTTGCAAATATCATTAATTAAATTAATAGCTAATGGTGGAGAACTATTCTGATTGGAATCAAAATAGAGTAGACATTAATTCCATGCTCTATGTCTAATTGGAACATTGATTGATGAAAGGATTGTATATAAAAAAATCAGGCACGAAAAGGTTAGTCAAAACCACTTTGACATTCCTAAATATTTAGGTGGTCATGACACGTTGCTAGACGCCAATCTTGATCTATGATTATAAAAATTGTTTAATTAGAGAATTAAAGATAATTTAAAAGGAGTTTTAATTTATGTAATTCTAATTATGAATTAGAATTATAATTTATAATCATTGCCAACATATTTGGGAACCTAATGGGTCTCACATATAGAATGGGTTGAAGAGAGCAAAGTTAATTTAATCCAGTTGGACTTGATTGTAAAGTTTGAAAAACTTTATTATTAAATATGAGATATTTAATAAATAAGGATCAATATGAGATATTGAATCTTATATGGGCATAAGTGGTATTTAATTAGAATTATTTGTAATTATAATTAAAGTTTAATTAAAATTATATAATTTTAATTAAATTACTAGAACGTCCAAAACTTATTATAAATAGACTTAAGCTCTATGGAGCTAGTACTTCATGCTTAACCCTTTTTGTAAGAGTTACAAAGTTTTTTCTACTCTTTCTGTGGATATCATTAGAGGTTAGACATTTGTGCGGCTACAGTGTTTAAGGCAGATCAGTTTTGGAAACGGTTCGAGGAATACGACAAGATAAAGATCAAGCTTCAAAATAAGGTACAAATTAAGTTTTCATTTAGTTATAATATGTGTTAATCATTTATACAATTAAAGCAATCTTGGTTTTTGGCAAATCAAAAGTCACGAAAAAGTTATGTAATAATTCTGCTGCGGTCGGGCTTGGATCCCTGCCCGATTTCCCAATAAAACATACTTAAACGGACACTTTATTAGTGGCCTCAAGGGTGAAATATAAGTGACAGTGAGGGCCGTAACATTGCAAACTCTTCATAAGCTCAATAATTCGTGAGGTTGTAAGAAGTGGTATTGGAAGCATTTCAGAGAGAACGTGAGTTTTGTAAAGGCATAATTCGTTGACCACCTCCCCAACCATCGAGGAATTCGGTACTAATGGCCAGATCTTTACCACACCGAGAAGCAGCAGAACCCCCATACCCACCTCTTCGTCCATGGAACAACAGCCAGGCCCCTGCAATCCAACTATTGTCAGAGCTGGAATTGAGAGCTAAATGGGAACATGGTGAATGTTGTTATTGTTCGTCTGAGCATTGATGTAGAAGACCAGTCTATGTTTATGCCATTGAAGTTATGCTAGAAGAGGATTTTACTGAAGTGAATAATGGAGAGAATTATGAGGGGCAAGATATTAAAAATCAACTAGAGGTATGATCCCTTTCATTAACTATAATTTTTGGGATTCTTGATTGCAAAACCATGGAAATCAAGGGAAGAGTTGAAAAATTGTGAATGTGAATGTGTTGGTAGATTCAAGTAGCACTCATATTTTTTAGCAATAGGATGATTCAAAAGTTAGGCGAGGAAGTTAAGGATTTAAAACCATTAGAAGTTACAATAGCCAATGGTTATCTAGTTCCAGTTGACAGTTTCTATAGGGAGCTTAAATGGGAGCTAGGAGGTTGTGAATTTGTTGATGATGTGATACTAATGCCTCTGGGAGGGTGCGAATTAATTCTAGGAATATAGTGACTTCGAAGATGGGGGCGAATGAGTTGGGAATTTGAAAAAATGGTCATGCAGTTCACTTTTAAATGAAAGAAGGTGAAATTAATAGGAACCCCACAAACTGATGTGATGGCTTTAACTCTAAGGAAGAATCAACCATGGTGATAAGTGGTTTTGAGTGGCGATGAGGATCAGACTTTCCTCATATAGTTCAATAGGGAGTTGCAACCTTCCTTGTGGAACACGCCAGAAGAATTGAAAGAAGACTTGTTCGCTTGTTAAATCACTATGAAGAATTGTTCCACGAGCCCAAGTCTTTCCTTCCACATCTTGAGTTAGATCATAAGATTATCTTAACTCCAGTGACACAATCCATTAACGTGTGACCTTATCATTACATATCCCTATTGGAGGATGCCATAGAGATGTTGATTCAAGGGATGCTATCTTCAGGAGTTATATAGCCTACCTAGAGCTAATCAGGAAGATAGATTGGTACCATGGTCTATGGTGTTTGGTACAGGCTAGTGGATGTTGTGGAAGTGGAGGAATCAACTTGTCTTTGAGGGTGGTAATGATGGAAGCTCAAAACCAATGATAGCTATTAAAATGAAAGTAGATGAATTCTATTTCTCACTTACTAACCTGAAACACTCTACATTGCACATGGTAAGACAGGAGGATAAGTAGGTTAGGTGGATCCCTCCAATCTTGGGAATTGCGATGGTAGTCATGATACTTCTATAGGTCTCTCTTATACAGGTAATGTCTTGAGGAATGCCAGGGGCCACTGGATCACAAGATTTACTCAATTGTTAGGGCATTGTTCATCAGGGGAGGTGAAGGCTTGGGTGGTCAAAATAGGTATCTCCTTGGCTCTTTCTGCTGGGGTTTGCAAATTACATCTAGAATTGAAATCATGGGAAGTGATTCAAGCATTGAGAAATAAAAATGTTAAGGCCCCCTAGAGCACCATCATCTTAGAGTGTCAGCATTTACTTGGACGTTTTAAGGAGCTCATATTGGAGCATATATTTCGGGAGGCCAATGTAGTAGCTAACAAACTCGCAGGACTAGGATGAAACTACTCACTAGGCATATTCATGCATCGATCTCCACTGAATCTCATCAATGATAACATATGCGTAGATAACTCTAGGTCTTTTAATTTTTGTCTAGGCTGTTAGTGTTTGCTTGAGCTTTCTCTACCAAAAAAACAAAAGAGACCATACTCATCTCCCATCGTTCTGGTGAAGAAAAAAGATGGGACATAATATCTATGTGTTGATTATACGCAATTAAACTAAGCCACTATTAAGGATAAGTTACCCATTTTAGTTATAGAGGAATTGTTGGATGAATTGAAGGGTGCTGCGATCTTTTCAAAGCTAAACTTGAGATCGGGCTATTGTCAAATTAGTATGTAAGAACAACATGTGGAGAAAATAACTTTTGGGACATACTATGGTCATTTGGAATTCATGGTGATGCCTTTTGGTCTCACCAATGTGCCATCAATCTAATAAACTCGATCTTCCAAAGTTACTTATGAAAGTTTGCCTTAGATTTCTTCAATGACATCCTTGTTTACAGTGAGGATTGGTCGACCCACTAGTAACATTTGCGGCAGGAACTTAATTTTTTGAAATCTCATGCTTTCTTTGTTAAAGATAACAACTGCAGCTTCGCAGTCTCTAGCATTGAATATCTTGGGCACATGATTAGCAAGGCTAGAGTTGTAACTGATCCTAGCAAGGTGATAGCCCTGCTACAATGGCCAAAACCCATAAACATCAAACGATTCCGTTGGCTTTTGGGCTTGATAGGATATTATCATCGATTTATTCAACACTATAGCATCATAGCTAGTCCCTTAACTAATCTATTAAAGAAGGATGCATTCACATGGACGAAGGAAGCAATGTGGTTTTTGAAGAACTAAAGAGGTTAATGGTTGTTACTCCTATCTTAGCCTACCTAATTTTAGGAAGCCTTTTACTATAGAAACTGACGCATGCAATGAAGGGATTGATATGGTGTTACAACAAGATGGTCATTTGATTAATTGTATAAGCAACGCTTTAGCTCTAATACAACTTTCCCTTTTAATCTACAAGAAAGAATCCCTAGTAGTGGTGTTTACTATCGAGAAGTGAAGACTATATCTATTTTGGGTTCATTTTATCATTAAAACAAATCATCAAAGACTAAAGCACATATTAAAGCAAAGAATCCTTGCATTGTTCAAACAAAGGTTGAACATGAAGCTTCTCCCCTATGATTTCGAAGTTCAGTATCGGAATAAGGGGTAATAGAACAACTACACGATTCTTGGTACAGTGGAGCAATGCTGGTATGGAAGATGCCTCCTAGGAATGGGTTGAAAATTTGGAAAGACGTTTCTTGAGTTCATGAGCTCTCAAGGACAAGAGCTAATTTAAAAGAGAAAGGATGATACGTTGCATTTTGGGCATATTGACGAGGTTTTTTTGCGGTTATCTTTTCCCTTGTTTCTTTTCCTTTCCATTTTAGCCTATGTGGGCAAGCGTAACTGAATCTTCTATTTGAGTGCTTAGCCAATATGAGGTTCCACATCTATAAAATCAATGAATCATATTTCTCTCTCTCTCTCTCTAATTTTTTCTTCTCTCCCTCCCTTCCTGTTCTCTCTCTTCTCTCTATCTTTTTTCTGGAATTCTCGCGATAACTCGATTATCTCATACTTCCTACACTTTGAGACTTGAATTGTACATCTTGGCAATTCCAAGAAGCTATTTTATTACTTGGTTATGACCAATTAATAAATGGTCAAGGAATCATATTCTCATTGAGAACCTAGATAATATCTTTTCTTACATATTAAGTTTTCTCAATCTCTAAGTTTTGATGCTTTCACTTCTCTTTAGACCCATTTTTCGTTAGCACTTTTTCCTCCTATTTTTCTTTTTCCAAAATTTTGTTTCCCGATTTATGATTGTCATAGAGGTGGGAGAATGTCTCACCTTCTTCTTCATTAGGTTTCTTGTTCAATAAGTGAAGGAACCGATCGCTCGATTCTTTTCCACCAATGGTTTCCCTATATTACTGTTGCTTTTCTTCTTTCTAACAGGCCTTTTCATTATATCCATTCCAGAATATTCTTTTCAAGTTCTTTCTAGACTTGAATTTTTTGTCCTATCTCCCTCTAAACTTTATTAGATGGTGCTCTTATTAAAGCCAACTTAGATCTTACTTAACTAGTCTCTTTTATTGAAAAATTTAGGAAAATTTAGAGTAAAGTAGTTAGGGAGATCTCCAATTTTCAAAAGCCCAAATACAATGCTCTATGTTAGGACTCTCTCAATGGTCATGATAGGTGTAGAATGCATAGTGTTTTTGTGGGTAGTTTAACATTTTATTAGTTGTTATTTGATTGTTCAGTGCATATTTAGGTTAGAATTATGTTAGTAAGTAAATATTTGTGTTTAGAATTGTGTAAGTAAATATTTGTTTTTTAAGTGTTTCGTGGGTTGGAACGTAATGCTGAGCTTCAATTTTATATTTATAAGGTTCCTTGATGTGTTTGTTAGTGTTTCAGGGCAATTGGAGGAGATTAATAGAAGACTTAAAAAAAGCTACGATCATGACAAATATGCCACGATCACGATAGAAGCAAGAGTAATGAGCCATGATCATGGGGAATATGCCATGATCATGACTGAAGTTGGTGCAGGGAGCTATGATCGTGGCATTATGGACCACGATCTTGAAAGAAGAAAAAACTCCCGACTATGATCGTGCTACTAAGGTATATAATCATGGCTTGTGTGATAGATATGTGGAAAATAGTCCTGAATTGAGTTTTTAAGGGAGTTTTTGGACCTTTCGAACCCAGAAAGACCCTAGTGTTTCCCTAGTTAGAAATACTATATAAGACTTAATGATGTAACCCTAGGGGAGTTTCTACACTCTACCATTTTTGGGAAGTTCAAAAGAGAGAAAAAAGAGGGAGAGAGAAGAAGAAGATGAAAAAGAAGTGGGTCCCGACGCTACAGCTTCCTGGATTAGGTGGTCTCTCGATACTACTGCCTTCTTAGATTGTCCGATCCAAGTTCCATTTCCTTTTCATTTCATTTTTCTAATTTAATATATAAGATTGAAATGAATTGTATGATACTGGATTTTTTATTTTTGACAATGTTTTAACTCTTCTTTCAGGTGTTTACTTTGATTTAATCCTAATATAGTCGATTTTGTGTTTTATTGATTGGGTGTTGTGATTAACTTCAATTTTTTCATATTTAGGTAACAAACCAAGAGGGTGAGCCAAATGAAAATGATTGGACTGGATTAATGAGAGTTAGGTGATCTAATAGCCCACTTCGTTAATCATATCGATTTTTATATGAAGAGAGATCCTGTATGAGACCCGGTAGTTTAGTAAAGAGGTTCTGATCTAATTAATTATAGGCCTTTTGTTAATTGAGAGATTGCAAATTCCATATTTAATTAGGGTTAATGATTTAGGGCATAGGATTATAACTAAAAAGAGTAATTCCCCCTACGATAGTCTAGAATTGACACCCTGATAACACATAATTGGCTAGGTTAACATTAATGATAAGTAGAATCCCCTTTCTTATAACTTAGAAATTTCTCTTGATTAATGTCCATAGTGATCTTTTATGTTGCTCAACTTCAATTCTTGTTTTGTGTTAGTTTCTTGAGTTGAATTCTTGCAATCAAATTCCCATGGTTATATTCTTGTTGCATTTCTTAATTTCATTTTTATCAATTTCTTAGCCTTAGATAACCTAGGATTAAATAAGTAGACCCTACTTGTGGGATCGACCCTTCAAATACTACAACTTATGACCCATTCACTTATGGTAATTAAGGGATATAAATTGTAAGACTCGACACCTCAATCAAGTTTTTGGAGCCATTACTTGGGAGATGTAGGATTAGTTTAATTCTTTTTATCTAGGGCATTGTTTTTAGTTATTTTAGTTTAAGGCTTTTACCCCTCTTGTGTCTGCGAACTTGTATGAGTACAAGAGCCATAAGAAGTACAAATTAGATAATTAAAGATTTGACACTTGAAATCACTTAGTTGGAACGAGCTACCCTAAGAGACAAACACTAAGAAGAAACAGTTGAGGAACTAATGGCAGACAAATATAACCAACAATTTAATAAAGGAGCAAACCAAGGGTGTTATTCGAGAACTCTCATAGATTTTATGAGGCCAGGCTTCGATGCTGCAAGTCAAGGTGTGGCTAGGTCATTAGTTCAAACTGCCTCTTTTAAAATTAAACTAGCCCTTTTGAACATGCTGCAGACAAATGTGCTTTTTTATAGATTGAAAATGAAGACCCCAATGCATATATCATGAACTTTTGCAAAATATATGATACCTTTCGACATCATCAGGCGTCAAAAGATGCTATAAGAATGAGGCTTTTCCCTTTTACTTTAAGGGATAGAGCAAAAGTCTGGTATCACTCTCTTAACCCCTCCAATATCATTACGTGGGAGCAATTAGTACATGCCTTCTAAGACAAATATTTTCCCCTCACCAAGATGACCAAGATAATCAAGGAAATTACAAACTTCCAGTAAGGTGATGGGGAATCGATCTATGAAACATTAGAGCGATATAAGGATTTGTAAAGGAGGTACCCATATAACAATCTACCAAAAGAGTTCCTCCTGCAAACATTTTACAATGGGTTAATACCACCCATAAGAGACAAAATTGATGCTACCTTGAGAGGATTGCTAATGAGAAAGACTATTGATGAAGTAGTAGAGCTTCTAGAAGAGATGGCTAGTAATAGTTATATATGGTTAGATGAAAAAAGTAGACATCCCGAAACTTTCTGAGCATAAAGGAGTTATAGTTATCGACTAAATGACCAAAATGCAAGCACAAATTGACAGCTTGACTTAATAGCTAAACATCATGAAAGTATCATCTTCCACTCTAGTTAAGGCCATTCAATGAAAATACGAGCTACATAGGAAAATGAACCATGGTACTATCAACTGTTTCCTAATGCAAGGAGGTGAAATGGGGTAAATGGAGCAATGTTCGATGGAGGAGGAGGGAACTCCAACAGCTACAATCCTGGATAGAAGAACCACCTAAAATTTTCATGGTTTAACAACATGAGAGGTCGGTCCAATCCTTAAGGACCACCTGGTTTCCAATAAGAGAAGCCAAATTCAATGGATTCTAAAACTAGATAAGATTGGAAGTATAGAAGAGGCCCATAAGAGGCTTGAAGGTAGGTTCAAGTAAGTGACGAATAATCACATCTCCTCAATTTATAATCTAAAAGTCCTAACTAAAAAAAGCGTTACTAACCAGAAATACAGGAATGTGTTGTAACTTCTTGATCAATCATTTCTTCGTAAGAGTTATGGCTTTTGTTATCTAATCTCTACTACTCATCTTGTAGCCAAATTCTTTGTGATTTGTACTCTCTCTAGGTTAATTTTGAAATTTTTTTATCATTGACATTATAGAAATACAAAGCATATTGATCTCCTTATTCTTGTTTTTTAATAACCTTTGGTCCTCTCTCTTTATAGTGCATACATATATGTGAAAAAAGCTAACTTGAAAAGAATATAGTCATTTTTTGTTAAGGAATTCTTTACAGAAGCCCATCTAAGTATGTTCTCGTAGGATTCCTTATTATATAAGTGGTTACAGGTGATCTGAATGTCTTTCATAATCCTTAGAGAAGGAACATGAGAAAACAACTGGTCTCTTGTTCCCTTTCATTATTGCAAAGACTACCTAAAGGATTAACAGTTGATATGGCTTTGAGCCTGTCAAGTATGTTCGATCTATTTTTATTGTCTAACCATATATAATGAAAGAAGCTTTAGGGAGTTCCTTTTGAACCATACTAGGTTGCACTAGTGTATTTTAGTGGAAGGTTGCTTAAATGCCTAGTAATAGGTATTGTTGGTGAATTACCTTGAGGTATATCTTACCTAAGTTATCTTATCTTCCATATTCTGCCTTAGCAAGTAGTTAAGTAGAGTCTCTTTTATGCCATTGAATCCTCTAAATTTAATATGGCAATCATTTCCCTTAACCCACTCCTTCACCTTAGCCTTAGAATTCAATAAGTATTTAAGGTAATAAATTTTAGGACAAAGGTGTAAAAGATTGTTAAACAATGTTGTCTCTCCCTTGCTTATTTTAGACATATAGAATAAACTATCCCTCAGTTTGAGTAAATTATGAATGACGAAATAGGAATTTATACTTGAATTTCATTCCTAAAAGCTCTAATCTTCTAGTTGCTATGCATGCATCTATTGCACCCATAAATTCGCTTTATCTGTCAATAATCTCCAGAATTCTTTTGGTTAAAATAACTTTGTTGATGATATATAGTGCTTTTAATCCAAAGCCTCCCTATACTTTGAGTTCCTTATCATAATCTAGTTTACTTTTTCACTTATGAGAATTACCAATATAGGGGCAGCCACTTAACAATATATTGATATTCTTAGCCAACCTTTTCAGTAAAACCTGAAGTGACAACCAATACACTTGTAAATTGCTTAAAAAGGCTTTACTCTTCTTTCACTCATTTCATAGAGAGCTTTACGATCTTTGTAATAAGACCTTTTCATTTTAAAGGAACTACTAAGCATGTAATTTGGGCTTTTAATCTTGTCATTTAAGATAAATCTTAATTGAAAGAGTTAGCATCAGTAGGGACCATAAAGAAGCTCTTATCTACATTAACCTAGATGCATGATTGTTTGCTAAATTTGTTGATGGACTCTATAATCACTTGAGTATAGGAAATATTATCTCTAAAAAAATTAGAAAGTTATCAGTAAATTATAAGTAAGAGACTTTCATTCTCCTACAATTCTTGAGGAATTTAAAACAATGGCTTCTTTAAATGTTTTGCTATATGAGCCTTATCATCGTTTTCATGCACATTAAAAAGAGATAAGGTGACCCTTTTTCCCTCTTTGAACCTTTATGCCTACTCACTATTAATAAGAATGATGAATATGGGAATTGTGACACACTCTTTGATCTAACTTATAAATTTTAGTTGTAAACCAGTTGCTTTAAGTAGATGAAATCCCAATTTATAGTGTCAAATTCTTTTTTAAAGTATATTTTAAAGCACAACACTTATCTAATCCTTTTTTTGGTATCCTTTAAATAATTCTTATTCTAAGAGAATATTATCTCTAATATTTATTTGCTTTATAAAAACACCTTTATATTTGTTGATGATAGAGCCTTAAACCTACTTTAATCTTGATACTAGGATCTTTGATATGATTTTGTAAAGATTGTTGTAGCAAGAGATAGGTTTAAGGTCCCTTAGAGACTAAAGTTTAGAAGTTTTGGTTTAGAACTTATTGCAACATTAGTCAAAATAAACTAGACTACTATTATGGCAATGGTGAGCCTAGGTCGGTCCCACAAAGAGTGTATGTAAAGTTATTGAAATGAAATTAATCAATGATTAGGATTAGGGGGTTTTGTTTTTAGAAATAAGAAAATAAAGTAAAACTAACCTAATGAAAACAAATTAAATATAAAAAAATGATGAAAGTGGTGAATTCATTGGGAATTCGATTCTTGGATTCAATGTCAGCTTATAGCATAATTAATTTTTTTAATGATTTGTTATTCTTAATCCTCTCCTCGAGATTATTAATCGTGGTTTAATAACTAACCCAAGTTTTCCCTTAGGTAGTGCTTAATCAAGATACGAACGTTAATTAAACCTAACTACTGAATAACCTAAGATACGATCTCTATATTCAATTGGGAAGTA
Source organism: Erythroxylum suave (assembly GCA_027563595.1). NCBI lineage: Eukaryota > Viridiplantae > Streptophyta > Magnoliopsida > Malpighiales > Erythroxylaceae > Erythroxylum > Erythroxylum suave. The sequence continues at coordinate 7,762 of JAOSBN010116018.1, read as the reverse complement.
GTATTATGAACTAAGAAAATTGATTAATCAAAGCAATAACCACATACGATGTATCATTTATCCTAGGATATGTTATCCGGAATGTTTATGAACCATTAGTCACTACAAATGAATTTTAAATATAGCAATTACAAATTATATTGAAATTCTAACAATGGGTTCGTAAATAAACGATCCAATGAGTGCATTAAAATCATCTTTTCACAAAACCTAATGGGTTCACAAATAAACAATCAAACCATAATAAGAATATGATTATCTATACACAAAACCAATTCAATTAACATAGGATAACATAATTAATTTCTAAAGAGAGAAAGAAGAAACAAAATAAAGAAAGAGTGCTTACTAAGTCATCATCGTCGATGTCACCTCTAAACCTACATCGGGAAATTATCCCTCTATGGATCTCCTCATGTAGGAGAGCTAGTCTCCATCTTCATGCTCTCCCTAATCTCTTGAAGTTCCCGAACTCCTTCAACCAAAAACATCTCTTTTTTTCTTTATTTTTCTTCAGCTGAAAGTCACAACCTAAAAAGCCTCTCCACTCTTGCTACTATTCTCATTTCTGTCTTGTTTTTATTAAAAGCTACCCTCCCGTTATGCCATTGCTAATGTTCTTTTTATTTCCAAACACGACACTTCCAAAAAAATCCCTTTTACTCCTCTCTACGTTTACGTTTTAGTTGTCCTATCTATGCTGGTTACCTCTACTGCTACGTCGTTTCTCTTCCTAGCTATATATTTATAGCCCTTGTCTAACGTCTGCATTTCATCCATCTATGCTTCCCATCTCCTATGTTGTTATTTCATGTTGCTCCTTCCTAGCTACGTTGTCGTTTCATGCATGCTTCTATCTATCCACCTGCACAATGTCTTGCCTCTTGTTGCCAACTGCCTTGTCTTCATTTAATTCCCAGAAAACACGTTGCATGGGATGTTGTCCATCATCTTTGACTTTATTAATTAAATTAATGGTGTATATGGCCATGAAAAACATTAAATTTATGTACACCTTGTATGGTCCATGCATAACAAATGTGAGCAACTTTGATTTATTTATGTTTTATTTTTCTTGTCTTCTTTTTGCCTTTTAATTTTCTTCTTCTTACTTCATGAAGACAAGTGAAATTTAATCTTCAAAAAATGGCCCAAATATCATGCTTTCGACTCACTTTAATTTCTTTCCTTCTAAATTATGCCTAAAATCACATATAAGTCAAATTGAGTATCTTAAGCAATTTCATGTCCTTAATCATTAAGTGTTGTGAAAAAATTAGACAATCAATTAGGCATATATCAATTTCTCTAACACTTATAGAACTAAAAGCATTAACTTGTTTCCTATGTGTTCCAAGAATATATAATCATAAACAAAGATGAACAACTTTCAAAAATCTTAGCAAGAAATCAAGATTATGCTTTTACTCATAATCAATCAACATTTATCATCTTTGGAAATTGAGCAATCTAGTGATAGACTTGGAAAATGTGTTTACATAAGATAAGTTCATGGGCACACTCAAATACCATTCATAATCAAGACATTCCAAAACTTTGCATATTATTTCATTTCTCCATAACTAATCTTCGCATGCAAAATCATGGATTAAAGAACTTTTCAAGGTTGTAATATTGACAAAGTTAAGGTGAGATGTATTTGGGTCAAGTAGTATGAAAATCATAAAAGCTAGTGAAACAAAAGTAACACCTTCACTCACAATTGTGTACATCAACTATTATAAATGCAAAAGCAAGTTTCATAGCTCAAATTCAAGCTCTTATACTCAAACCACATAAAGTATATACCAATCTGAAGGGATCATTCATATAATTAACAACAATACATTGAAACCACAAAGAGTGAATAACCTTGCAAACAACATATGCACTTCCTCCTTGATACATTTATTTAAACAATTTTATTCTTTTTCTTTTTTTTAATACACAAAGAAAAAGGAAAATAAAGCTTAAGGGGGCTTATCAAAAAGGAAAATCATATAATGGGTAGGCTATTTGGCTATTGTAGTTTGAAAAAGCAAAGAATGCCTAATCATATCCATATTAATGCATGTGATAAAAATGTGGTATCGAATAGAAAAGTAAAGGTAAAATTAGCATGTACATGTCATGAAGGTTATACATTATCAAAACACAATAAGACTGATATAAATGTATCAGACTAATAAGGCTCTAAATCTCACTGGCTTTGTCTTCCCCTAGTCATTACTCTTCTAAAGGGAATGCACATTGACCATTCAAATGAGCAAAAATACATCCTAAATTTGCTATCAAATTCTCTAATCATAAATATATAATCCTATGAGCAACACAAAAAATGAGAAAATGTTTGTTTTGTTTTTTTATTCTTTCTCTAATTTTGATTTAAAACTTAAAACGAGTAAAAACAAACAAATTCAAAAACACACATGCATATAAAAATTGATGTGAAAAAGTAAAGGAAAAAAATTTACTTCCTTTAGGTTGCTTTCTAAGAAGTGCCTTTATTTAGAGTCGCTAGCTCGACTCCTCCTTCTCTTTACGTGACAAAATTATGATCTTCTAGTGGCATATGCAATTCTTCCATGTGAGGTTCTTCTGAATAGTACTTAGTCGATAATCATTTCCATTCAGCTTCTTCCCCATCCTCTAACTTTCAATCTTTACTGAGTCTATACATTCCAGAAAAATCTTGAATGTCTCTTAATCTTTTTCTTCCTCATTTAATTCTTCTAACCTGCTAGGTAAAAGTAAAGATTCATTCTTAACAACAAATTGGAACTCAATATTTACCTCTAATCTGAAATATATAGCCCTTTCTACTTCGAAATAGTCCTCAACTTCTTCTTCACACACAATTCCTTGAGTATTGCTATCAAAATTCTCAAGGTCTTCATCACTTTGTAAGGCTTTTGAGCTAACATCCATTGGGTATACCTCAGGTTGATATGGATGTTCCTCTTCTATTTTTGATTTTAGGTAGTGAATCCTTGCTGCCATCTCAACAATTTAGCTTGCCACGTTATGGAGTGTAGACGTTGTATCCTATAGGATTGTTGCATACTCTGTTGAAGTCTGCAGGAGTTGTTGTTGTATATCCTTCTGGAATTATAAAGTATTAGTAGCAACAACATCAAATAATTTGTTTTTTAATGCATTTAAATTACTCATAACTTATAGTTGTGTATTAGCCTATATTTTTATAAGTAATTGGCATGTGTTTCTTGCATAATATTTGATAATTGTTGCAGTTTAGGATTCATTTTATATGTTTTCATTTGGTTTTATCTTCTCTGTTGTTCTTTTGTGTTTGATGATAATTTAGGGTACGAATTGATTATTTTTATGTAGGAAGGAAGATTGAGCAACTTGGAGATTAAGCTGGAGATCAGAGAGGAGAAAAGAAGAGGAAACATTCTATTACAAATTCCCATGATCGTGGGAACTTTAATCCGAGACATTATGCGGGGATCAATTAAACTTTAGGGTTTTTGTACTATATAACAAAATATACCTCCATAGATGAGAAAGGGATGAAAACCCTCTATAGAAAAGGCCTCTTTGAGTGACGAATGCAAATTTTGAGCTTTGAGGAAGGTGAAGATTCAAGGGTTATCATCAACATTGGGGAAAATAGCACATCAGCACAAAAATTTCCCAATTTTGGCAAAGAAGAGAAGGAGTTTTCTTATTCAATTTTCTATTAATTTTTATCTCTTCTAATCTTTGTAAGATGGATTATTTAAATACAGATGATGTTATGGAAACCATGAGTGGCTAATTTAGTTTTAGGGATTGCTTTTGACCTTTTTTTTAAAACTCCTATTTTATTGAATTGAATGAAAGTTGTCTTTGATGATTGTTGATTATATTTGTATCTTGTAATAAATTTAGAGAGTGAGTAAGATTATTTTTGTAGGATTGTGCAATTAGAGTTGGCAACCTATAGATGTACAATCATCATGTTTATTGATTAGTTAAAAGAGAGATATTGGCTAAGTCAATTGATCACCTATAGGATAGCTTAACAACTAGTTAAATTGTTGGAGTGAATGGGTAGGTTGAGAGGTCGCTTAATCGACTTCATTTATTTTGATTGGGGACAATTAGTTACACCTTAATAGAGGGTAATTAATATAATCAAATATCTAAGGCAAGACACAATTCGATTAATAAAATAGGAGGGAGACAAAATAGGGAGAAAGTAATCTCCAGTCTTTAAATTCTTGATTCCAATTTTCTGCATTTTGGTTTTGTCTATTATTCATTACTAGTCTTTCAATTTTAATTTAATTTTCTAGATTATTTATATTAAACAATTTTGTTTCTTAAACAAAGTTTGATCTAAATTAAGTGGTATCACACTTCTCAATATTTTACAGAACAGTGTGTAGTTTTAGGGGTTATCCAACAAGGTTGTGAATGCCCTTATTGTCAATATTTTAGAAATCTGTGACATGTTTTGGTTCAACAGAATGTTAGATGACGCAGTGAAGCTGAGATTGTTTTCTTTCATGATGGAGGATCGGGCAAAGGCGTGGTATATCTTGTTGAATTAGGGGTAGATTACCACTTGGGAGCATCTTGCCCAAGCATTCCTTGCGAAGTACTTTATGTTGACCAAGACGATGAGGATTATCAAGGAGATTACAAATTTCCAACAGAACAATGGGGAATCTCTTTATAAAGCTTGGGAGAGATTTAAAGAATTGCAAAGAATTTATCCCTACCATAACTTCTAAGGGAATTTCTATTGCAAAGATTTTAAAATGGAGTGAATCTGGGCATGAGAGGAACCATCAATGCAGCAGATGGAGGTTCATTGATGAGGAAGACCGTGGGAGCAGCTCATGATCTTTTGGAAGAGTTAGCGAGTAATAGTTGCATGTGGTTTAGTGAGAGGAGTAGACAAGGGTAAAAGGAAGAAAAAGTTATGATACCTATTGACTCTACTACTATTTTGCAGGCTCACATCACAACCCTTACAAACCAGTTGAACAACATGTAAGGAGCATCTTCCTCTATAGCTAAGGCGATGCAAGTACAATGCAAACTGTGTGGACAAAGCAACCATAGCTCATACAAGTGTTTTCTGCTAGGAGCCAATGGTATTGAACGGGTAAGTTATTTGGGTCAGCCACAGAGAGGTAATAACCCATACTTCAATAACTATAATCTGGTATGGAAAAACCACTCGAATTTTTTTTGGAGTAATAACAATACAGATGGCCAAGCAAGACCACAAGGTCCTCCGGGATTTTAGCAATATCGATTTAGAGCAATGGAAAGCAAAATGGACAAGATGATGTTCTAAAATAACAGCTCAAGAGGAGAATCAGAAGAGGATGTTTGCAAGCTAAGAGGAAAGTCAAAAGACGATAGAAGCAAAGTTTGATCAAATTGTGAAGAATCATACCTCATCTACTCACAATCTGGAGGTTTAGGTAGGTCAACTCACTAATGCTTTATCTTCTAGAAATGCAGGTATTCTATTGAGCAATAATGAGGTCAACCTAAATGACCAAAAAAGGAAAGTGAACATGAGAAGAAAGTTGGAGACAAGACAGAAGGGTGAACAAGTCCTTCCAAGTGAGCTAGTAAGTTAGTCAATCCGGGAACATCATCTTGGGGTTCCACATCAATTTTTGCTAAGTGGAAGTCATTTTTAAGTGGAACAACAAGGAATTATAAGGAGGTTGAGTCAAGCAAGATGATGAATATAATAAATCAACTCTAAACAAAGCTCATGTTAAAAGAATCGGTGAAGAAAAAGGTCAAAGAGCATATATTAGAAGGAAGTCCACAAATAGTATAAAAGAAAGAAGACCCAAGGGTCTTTTTCATTCCATGCAGTATAAACAGAGTTAAGATAGCTAAAGCATTTGTAGATTTAGGAGATAATATCAACATGATGCCTTACATTTTTAGTCAGAAGTTGAGATTGAGAGAGCCAAAGCCCATTGAGATATTAGTCAAAAACGGATCACAGAACAATGCACTTACCAAAAGGGATCTTTAAGAACATGCAAATAAGGATTGAAAGATTCATCTTTCCTACTGACTTCTACATACTAGATATTAGAGAAGACAGGGAAAACCCTATAGTCCTTAGGCAACCATTTCTAACTACTTCTCATTTGATCTTTGATGTTGACGAGGGTGAGTTAACACTAAGAGTAGGAAAGGAGCAATTGACCTTCAAGGTATCCAAGAAAGATTATCGCTCTCCTTTACACCCAATGGATGTCAAAGAACTTAAACACTATGGAGGATGGGAAGATAACCCTAGGAATGCATTTGGGAAGAAACGGTCGCATAGGAGAAGGCGAAGAAAGGAAAACCACAAGGAAGGTGGAGTCAATACCAGGGGTGGCTCATATATAGAGTTTGAGATCAGCCTCTGCACTACGACCGTACTAGTCATTTGAACCACCTTAAGCAAAAAGGAGAGTCAAGCTACCGACGCTAAAAGAAACATTGCATGCGAGGAAACCCATAGAATTCTATTTTTGTTTGTTTGTTTGATTTCTTCAGTTATGACCTTGTTCGATTTAAGTTGGATTGATGTTTATTTTGATTTTGTTAGAATTTCAATTTTTTCTTTCCAAATTTCTTCTTGGTAATATTATTTTTATGTGTTTGTAGGTTATGGGATCATTGAGAATTCATGCTAGGCTTGGAAGAAGGTTTAGAAGTGGAAGAATCACCCCATCCCACGATCATGGGAATGATGGGAATTCCAGCGACATCTGAGGGGAAATTTAAATTTGCCTCCCCCTTTTCTTCTTTCATTCACTCTTAAAATTTTCTGCTGGGACGCGATCCGGGAGCCAGACCCCAACCGGAATCGAAAGGTTCGAAACGGAAGAAGCGGAGAACAAAGCAAAACACAAAACGAAAGCGGAAGCAAATCGAAAACTTAACAAAGTGGATCCGACATCCAAAAAACAAAGAACAGAGAAAAACGATCGCGTTGGAAACCTTAAGACTTAACTATCTGAAAGTTCGTCCGAATCGGTATAAATTTTTTTTTCACCTTTATCTAATTCTTATATTACTCAAATCCACATACTTTCCTCAATTGGAAAATCTCCTCAATAAAATTCTCAATTCATACAAACTTCTTATATATATAAACAATTTCCAAAATTCATCTTATTACCAATTTTATCAAAATTTCGACAGCATAACGGCTGCATTCTAACTAACCCAAACCTGCAAAGTGTTCAAAAATACACTTCTATATTCTCACATAATAGCCAGCATTATTAGACTCCCCGTCCGGAATCCAACACAACAAACGCAATCCTATATCTACATATCCATATCCAAAACCCATTTTACAAATCCAACTCCTATTAATATCTCAACTCAATATACAAATCATAATCATTATACATAATATCGTAATTCAAGTCTTTATACAAGGTCACCATGCAATCCCAAATCACATTCAATACCTCAATTCCATATTCAAATTCCTAATTCAATCCAGATCCAAAAATCAATCACATTTATATTCACTCACAAATCATTTCAATAATCATACACAATCCCTTCCATAATTTAATTCAGTACATAATTTCATACATAACCTCCAAGAACTCATATCATTTACATTTCGAAATAGATACACTACAAACTTGGATGGCATTTCAAGCCATTTACAAACCATTCCAAAAACCCCAAAATACGTAATTTACAAAATAAGCAAAACAAACAGATGGCTTGACTTTCTTTCATCCGATCTCCTGCTCGAAAC
>JAOSBN010115965.1:0-37914 GCA_027563595.1 Erythroxylum suave | reverse complement strand
AAATATCTTAATTGATAATAAAAACGTTACATTGTAAATAATAAGTATCTGTAATACAAACTAAATGACCAAAACTGCACTACTGATCAGGAGATGACAAATCGTTTGGTTGGTGCAGTGACATGCTGCCCTTACCCTTTAATTCATCTATCTCCTAACAGAGCTAAGCGTACAGTAGCATTAACTGTTGTTGCGCTGCCATCGACTGTTACAACTTATGCAACTGTTCCAACGTCTGCTGCAACTGAGTCGACAATATCTGCACTGTGCTCTCGAGTGCTTCCACTTTATTGTTGTTGGACCGCTTTGTAGATGCTGTTGTACTAGACGTGGAGGATTGTGAATAACAAGTATTCGCAAATGATCCTAAGTCGAATATCCTCCCATGACGATCCCTACCACCTACTGCTTTAAGATAAGTGTCAGCATCATCAACATTTTCAGATTGCTAAGACCGCCGTTTAATAGTTTGTTGTATTTGGTCCTATCAGAAAGTAATGTTTATATTAGTAAGTGATAATTATTAAGCATTAATATTAAATCATAAATTTCACATACATTGACTTCTCTAAATCATTGACGAATGTCATCCCGTCATGCTTCTTAATGTGAGTGACCAAAAATAGTCGACGGGGTGTAGGTCTCATAGCCATAGACTTTTCCTGCATAAGAATAAAACGTTAATTATAAGTGAATTAGATTTTATAAAAATTTCGGCAGAGTTTCCCCTATTTTTATGAAATCCCCCTGTTGAACAAAGAACAAAACTAAAACCACAGTCATATATGGCACCAGTATAACATTATCATCCTCAACAAGAAACACATATATTCATTCAAAAATTCACACATAAAATTCCATAGAAATACAAAGTGAATTAGAAGTTTAAAAAAAATGTTGGTAGGGTTTCCTCTATTTTTATGAAATCTACCCCTTGTTGAACAAATAACAAAAGTAAAAAAACACAGCCATATATGGCACCAGAAACATATAATTTCATTCCAAATTTTAACATAGCAAATTCAATTAAAATACAGCAAAGAAAAGAGATGAGATACTTACAAGTCTCTGTGCATGCTCTTAGTGGGTAATAGATCCTCTCATATGTACAAGAAGACTATTTCCCTCGAGTCCTCCATGTCTGTTGGCCAAATTACGCTGTGAAACGGACATGGCCTCAAGTGATGTCTAATATTGCAGCCAACGACTCCATATTTCTTCAAAAATATAAGGCGGTCGTACAGTCGCCCTGCGTATCACACCAACAAAATCGCGATAATGTGTATGCGCTCTTGACTCCCATACTTTATATATGACCCCGTCAAATTGAGAATCCCAAAAAAATTCTTTCTATAATAAAAGGAAAATATTTGATAAATACTTTTGATGTAATAATAGTTATCAAATTAATGTATAAAAATTTTAATTAAAAAAGGAAATAATAATTTCTATTGTACCTCAAACTCATGATAGTAAAATTTCTTTGTCGCCTGAGAGATATTCTTCTAACAAAAGCCCTCAGGATCAATCTTCTCCTTGAATTTTGATGTCATGTTTCTTAAATAGGGTCCAGATGAAAAAACCTATAATATTTAAACAAATAAATTTATACCATTTTTAAAATTGTAACCCAAACTTAATTATAACATATAATGGTTCATGTATTTTTGCTTACATATTATTGACAATTGTGATGTATTTTTGTCCATCGGGTCCCTCAACTCCAAACTGGCGGTCATCTCCTTCAGCTGCATTATTTACCCCTAATATCTCTGTCGATATAGGGGTACTAAATGATGAAGGAGTGGTGGATGGTGTAACCTCATCTGTCAGTGCAGAAGGTGGAGGAGGTGGAGGTGATTTATCTATAGGTGCTGCAGCACGAGATCCTTCACCTCAACAATGTAAACCTCCGAATCGTGATGTAAAATATCTTAGTCGCTGACTATCTTGTCTTCTCTTTGGTGCCATATTTCAACCTGAAATCATAATTTGATTGAAGTTTATAAAAATAATACATTTTCATTTCAATAATTTATACAATATATTGAAAAGGAAATAACTGATTTGTTCATACAATATTCAATTACAAACACAAATTAATCGCTATCATCACTTAATTGTAAAGAAAAATCATCTTCTTATTCTGAAGAATTTGAATCAAAATTTGGCTCTTCTTCAGATCTCTGGCACTCTTCATCGTCTCTAGATAAAATTTCAACATATTCATTACATGGTTCGTTCAAAGGTTCATTATCCTCATATACAACAAATGCATTTATTTCATAAGTCTCTTCCTGAAACGCGTCACTTTCAACTCTCTTTTATCCTTTTTCACATTATTCAAAAACACCTCTTGCTTTAACTTTACAAACAGCCAACCAATCTAACTTATCTTGTCGTAAGCTGGGAAAAGAGACATAATACACTTGAATCGCTTGCATTGCAAACACAAACGGTTCAAAATGTTGAAATCTTCTTCGCTTATTGATTTCAACTAGATTGTATCGACTATGCACTTTTGTATCGACATTTGGAGTTGGATCAAACCACTCACACTTAAATATCACAATTCGCTTTATTGGCAATGCAGGGTATTCAATTTCAAGTATCTCAATTATTTTGTCATAGTAATCAATCACTTCTCCTTATATGCAAACTCCACTATTTATTGTTGCCATGCTATAACCATGATATTCTGTGTGATATTTGTATCTATTAACGAAATACACCGGATATGACTTAACTGTTCGCAAAGGTCCCTTCGCAAGATCACATTTGAACTTGTTGTCTATCGAATTTTCTGAGGCCTACAAAAAAGAAAATATCATATTAAACAGTATAATGTTATCTGAACACTTAAATGTTATAATTCTATCATTTCAACATATTTGGAAATGGAAACTTACATATTGCTCGAACCATCAAGCAAAGTGGCTTCGAACTTCTTTATAGATATCATCCTGTGATTTGTCAAGCATGAGCTCCCGTAACAATTCCTTGTATAATCTAAAAACATTATTATATATTCAAGTTATGAATAACACTAACCAATTTGAAAACCAAAATAATCACTTGATACTTACTATATGAAAGATTGAACCTCTTCACGGTTCAATAAAATGTAACTATGGGCAGCCTCAATTTCTTCCTCTGTTAACATTATTCTTGTTGAACGTCCATATGACCGTCCCAGATAAGTGAAGATAGATAAGTTACCATCATCATCAGTAACTCCTCTCCCATCGTCATTACGAGGAACTTTTCTTTCTCTTGTGTGAACATGCAGCTCAAAATAATGTGAACAAAATGTACTAGCTTCCTCCACTAAATAAGCATTGCATATCAAATCTTTAACTCTAGCCTTGTTCATCACATTTTTCTTCAAGTGATGCAAATACCTATATGAGTGAATAGGGTTAAACAAATTGATTTATGAAAACATGATAAATTGACTTCAAGAAAGGTTCAATTTTGTTGAATTACGTACCTCTCAAATGGATACATCTAACAATATTGCACTGGACTAGCTAGTTTAGCTTTATGTGCTAGATGGACAAGTAGATGCTCCATACAGTCAAAGAAGCTTGGAGGAAATATCCCTTCTAACTTGTATAAAATTAATGGAATTTCCCTTTCCAATTTCCATTTCAGCCAACTTAATTTTAGATGATATTAAGCTTTTAAAAAATAAACTTAATTATGTCATTGCTTCTCACACCTTATTCGGAAGCAACTCTCGAAATGTTATTGGAATTAGCCTTTGCATAAACACATGACAATCATGACTTTTCATCCCAAATAATTTGTACTTTCGCATGTCCACACACCTTGCCAAGTTTGAAACATAACCGTCGGGAAACTTTAGACTTCTTAACCATTCACACAATATTTCCTTTTGTTTTTTGTCCAAACTGTAACATGCTTTCGGATATTTACCAATCCAAAGATCTTTATGTAACTCGTTCCTTCTACAAAAAAGCTTCAAATCAGCTCGTGATTTTGTATTATCTTTTGTTTTCCCTTCAATGTTCATTATGGTATTGAACAAATTATCAAAAATATTCTTTTCTATATGCATCACATCTAGATTATGACATATCAAATTAGTTTTCCAATTATGGCAAATCTCAAAAGATGCTTCGTTTTCTCCAACAAAAGTTTCTACTAATGCTTGTATTAATTTCATCAGCTTCAAATTCTGTAACTTTCAGCAAGCCTAATTCCTCAATCTCCTGCAATATCTCTTCACCAGATTTGTTAGGGGGAGGAGGTGTTTTAACTATCTTATTCTTAATAAACTTTTGTTTATTGCGCCTAAATGGATGATCTGGAGCAAGAAATTTTATGTGGTTATCAAACCAACAAATTTTGCTCTCATTTGGAAGATAAAATGCATTTGAATCATTGCCACAATAAGGACAAGTCATTTTCCCTGTTGTGCTCCATCCAGATAACATGGCATATGCTGAAAATCACTAATTGTCCACATCAAATCTGCTCTAAATATAAAATTTTGTTTCAGAGAGACATCATATGTCTCAACACCATATTCCCAAAGATGCTGCAATTCAGATATCAATAGTTGTAAGAAAACGTCAATTTTATGTTTTGGATTTGAAGGCCCTGACACAATCACTATCAAGAACATATATGCCTCTTTCACACACATCCATGAAGGCAAATTATAAGGAGTAATTATGACTGGCCATGATAAATATTGCTGACCAGATTGACCAAAAGGCTGAAATCCATCCGTCGATAAGCCCAACTTAACATTTTGACTTTCAGCTGCAAACTCATAATAGGTGTCATTGAAATGTTTCTATGCCAATGCATCTGATGGATGACTCATTATTCCATCTTCCTGTTCGTGTTCATTATGCCATCTTATGTGAGATGCAGTAACATAAGAAGCATATAGTCTTTGAAGTCTTGGAGTTAGTACAAATTTTACATCCACTTCCATGGTGCTAACTTTCCTTTCATAGAATGCTTTCTAGGCTTAAACCTAGATTGTCCACAAAATTTTCACTCTTGTAATTCCACATCATCACCCTAATACAACATACATCCTAATTTGCAACAATCAATCTTTTCAACAAGCAAACCAAAACCTCTAATAATTTTCTTCATATTGTAAAAACTATCAACCATTATGTGATTAAGAGGCAATGATTCATTATACCATCCAAGAATTTTATCAAAATTATGATCAGAAATATTCCCTTTAGTCTTTATTATACCATCCAAGAATTTTATCAAAACTATGATCAGAAATATCGCTTTCAGACTTTATGTTCAAGATAAGAGCAATTGATGAAAATTGAGTTATTGTCTCACAATTTGGCCATAGTTCTTAGTCAGTTGAGTGTAGTAAGTCAAAAACTATTTAGATTGTGGGTTGGGTTCTTCTTCAAGATTTTATATATTTTCTTAAAAGCTATAACCAGCTACATTATAAATCATTTGTATATAAGGATTTTCATCTGCATCCATATTATCTATTCTAAATCCAATCCCCCTTCAAATTTATTTAAGCTCACTGACGATTGTGCTTCATTAGCCCTTAAGGTGCTACTAATCAATGGTTCCCTATGTCATGTCTAATCAAAATAATTTGGGACAAACCCTCTTCTCAACAAATGTCCATTCACTTCATCAACAGGAAGGAAATGAATGTGCTTGCACTTTTTACATGGATAATTGATCATTGGCCCATCCATATATGCAGGTTGAGAACAGGTATAATGAATAAAAGCTTTAACTCCCTAAAAAAACTTAGGATTAATGAAACCATCATATGATAATCGTTTATACTTTAAAGATCTATCAATGTAATTCATTTATACAAAACTGTTTATTTAAAACGGTGATTCCATATTTTGTATCGTTCACGTTCTCTAAAATTTTTAGAACATCTAAACTTTACATAAAATCTCCTAAGTATTAACCAATTGAATTAACTACTTACAATTGATTTCAGAACTATGGTATGTGGCATTGTTTACACTTGTGAATCAAGAAAAAAAGTTCTCACTGTGACTCCTAGGCTAGTGGAATTTTTCACTGATAAACCTCATGGGAGCTGTATCGTGGGTTTCCAGCCTACATACTATCCTAGGGTTTATTATGGAAAATAATTGTCTTGTCTATGAAACATATTAATTCCTTATGTGAATACTAAGTTTGCATTAATCAAATCAAAGTTGAAGTATTAACCGATTGAATTAATAATCTATAATTGATTTCAAAACTATGGTACACGACATTGTTTACACTTGTGAATCAAGAAAACAAGTTCTCCCTGTGCCTCCTTTGTTTATGGAATTTTTCATTGATAAGCCATTGGGAGCTGCATCACAGGTTTCCAACCTATATGCTGTCTTAGGGTTTATTATAGAAAGCAATTGTTTTGTCTATAAAACTTATTAATTCCATATGTGAATACTAAGTTTGCATTAATCAAATCAGAGTTAAAGTATTAACTGATTGAATTAATTATCTACAATTGATTTCAAAACTATGGTACGTGACATTATTTACCCCTATGAATCAAGAAAACAAGTTCTCATTGTGACTTCTAGGCTAATGGAATTTTTCACTGATAAGCCTCACGGGAGCTAGATCATGGGTTTCCAACCTCTATAGTATCCTAGAGGTTTATTGTGGAAAGCAATTGTCTAGTTTATGAAACATATTAATTCCTTATGTAATAAGTTTGCATTAATAAAATTGAGGTTGATTAATGCAAATCGATCGAACTATAACATCTCAAACTAATTCGACACACAGTAAATACTTAGACTATTAAAGAAAAACATAAAAACTTATCAATGATTAATAGAATATTCTAAACAACAATACAAAATGAAGACCTCCTTTAACACAAAATCCAAAGGTATCATAATCATATTATTAAAGTAATACATATAGTAAATATTAATTGGACGACTAACTTGGATGGATGGACATCTTCAGACTACAACGAAGAAAGATGAGTGATGCTCTCTAACATATTATAGGGCCTATGAAAAAGAATATCAAATATTTAATATAAGATTAAGGAATTAAAATATGATATGCATTACATGATATAATTTAAAAGTGTGGTTCTTGTTAACAATAATGACAATATTTTGATGTAAGTAAATAAGGTATCAAATAGGGAAATCAATAAACTCAAATATTCATTATCTAAATTCATTATAGGTAGTGAAATTTTGAATAACATGCTTGGAGCCTAAAAGAGTTCTAATGATAAATAAAAATTGGTTTTACTTATAAAAATGAGCCTCTAATTTTTGCCTAAATTATCAGATGAACATATAACATCCAATTATATGCATTAAAATTTGAATGCTTTTACATCATCATTCAATTGCCAAAAAAAGAAAAATTTTATACAATTTGAGAATTCTAGACTTAGAGTACATCACATTAAAGTAAAAATAGACAAAATTTTCATATAAGGTTGTCTTAAAAGAGCACGGAAGAATATCACCAATCTCACTATCATTATAGCATCACATTTTATAAAAGTCATTACATATGCCCCATTTATCATAAGGCTAAATAACATATCATCTGCCAATTCATATGCTAAGAATCAAAGCCACAAAATTTAAGCATGTTGCATCATCTATAATGACAACTCTCCATACCTTCATGAAGTTATCTAGATTATGTTAAACACAAACAAATTATTGAACTACTTCATACCTTCATGAAGTTATACTAGATTATGTCTACAATGACATCCAATATTGAACTGGTATTTATCCTTAACTCAAATTAATTTTAGTTTACCAACAAGTATTTGTCATGTTATTTCTACCAATTTTTAGACATGTACTATGTATATTTAACCCAGACAAATATTCTTCTTAGAATTCTAGTTTTTAATGTAGTACAGTAATCCTAATATCTACTTCTAATTAGAAATATTGAATATGATTTTTCCAACGTACCTATAGATTAAATTAATAAATAATCACTTAGCTATTAATTGACACAATCATTTAAATAAAGTAGATGAATATTTAATATTGAATAGCTAAAGAAATTTCACTAAGAACAAGAGTCTTATAAATACTTAGTTCAATAACTTTGGCTTCTTTAAACCAAGTAAAGCATTAAGCCTTGCAAAGTCATTCTTAACTATGATCGTGTTCCAAAAGAAGAAAACAAAATAGTAGTTCTGCATTTTCTAAAATTAAAAGATAATGTATACTTCCTAAACCAAGCTAAAAAAAATCCTCCTTCACTTTTCTTCTTTTAAATAATAAAATAAAAATTTAAAATAGTATATCCAATCTATTTTAAGTACACTACCATAAGTTTCCCATCATATCTCTAAGATATATTTACAAAAATATTTCCTAATTGTGTTAGAAAACTTCCAAATCAAGTTGTGCTACTAGTCATTTTCATTGAATGTGTCCATGATCAGTTTGCTTCTACAACTTCTAGCTTCCTATTTGAACTTAAACTCTAACTTCAACCTTTATAAAGTCTTGATTGCTAGAGACAAGTTAAATGATGATATTAAACAAAAATATAGGAAATTTCAATCAAATGAATAAGAATAATATAAAGAACGTAGAAAAAGAAACTACAAACTAATTCATAATAGTTCAATAATCAAACTTTATCTATGTCCACTTCCCAAATCTCTTTTAGGAATCCATTGAAATCTTCATTCAACTAAGTGAAGAGGAACATTCTTACAATAATCTTTGTTTAAATAAAAAGTAACTCTTATATAATCTTTCTTGAAGATTACGAGTACCCTAAATCCTTCATAGATCGATTAACTATAAGAGATACAATGCCAAATTTTCTTTACAACTTGAATAAATGTAATTGTTCACTTTGATGCTCAATGGTTCATAATCACTTCACAATGATTGAATGGTTAACTACGAATACTTAAAAATTATTATAAAAGTGTTATTGTAACTTTAGAATTTCATAAAGATATTCAAAACCTAAATGCTCAGGTATTTATAATCATAAAAAATTCAAATTATCATTAGACACAAAATCTACTCATATAGTGAATTGATTGATCACACCCAATATTACCCAACATGCATCCAAAAGGGGAGGATGACTATTCATAAAAGTTGAATGAGCATTGTCAATATCTGAATGCAATTGTATCTTTAAATTAACATAAAACAAGTTTATGTATTATTTGAATATGGCAGTCTCTATGTAAAGGACATTTAATCGAACAACTTATAGGCGATATGTATTATCTCTAACTAATCACAAAACAAAACATTTTTCCATTATTTACCAACAACAATTCATGTAAACAACAAATAAACCAACAATGACACAAAAAAATGCATACACCAATAATCATCATACCAAAACCAACCACCCAACACCCACGCTATACATATATATAACAATATAAGAACTTCATTTTTTAGAGACAAAATAAAATAGAGAACTTACCTGAAAATGACATGATGGGCTAAAAGCAAGTAGAAACTGACGAAGGAAGTAAGGAAAATCGCACAAAACTGACTTAGCTAAGGGAGAAGAGAAGAAAAATAGCAGGGGGGAGGGGGTTGGCTTAAGATGATAACTAAAATGACGTCGTTTAGCTTAAAACCAAACGATGTCATTTTATTTGTTAACAACTCATCATTTACTGATGAACATATTTTCCGTCGGTATTCAAATTCACTAAATATCATGCTGTCTTGCAGTCTTATTTTGCGACAGATTAAATATTCCATCTGTAACTAAGAGTGTTCATTAACTATGGATTCTATTCTATTATTAATCAACGACGCTGATTATTAAACAAAGCATATTTTACTGACGGAACTACTTTCGTCAGCAAATTTACGATGCTATTTAATTGTGGGAAACATTTCCAAAATCTTTTCCGATGGGCATGGTTTGGTTGTTGCTAAATTTGGTCAAAAAATTTGTATGAAATATTTTCCCTCCACCTTTACCGACGGAAATTGTGTCTGTCGCAAAATGAAAAATTTCATAACACTTTAACCGACGAATGATGTTGTTCTGTTAGTAATTAGCTTCAATTTTGTTGCTTTCGGTAACTTTCCGCTGCTAATGTATGTTTTTCTTATAGTGTTAGTACTAATATGGATTTTTTAGTACACTTTTCTTTGTATGGGATCCACCAGTGTCAATATGGAGTCTATATGATATTAATGGATCCTATATAAAAAGTAGCCTTTATCCTTAACATTTCCCAAACTCTTGATTATCTTCTTCATACTACTTACACCTTAATGGATACTTTTATATTCCTCAAATTCTCGATCTCTTAAATACATTCATATTTAAGAGAATGAGTCTTGGTCTCCATCTTAGTCCCTCAAACTTCTATGCTCAATCTTGATTTAGTAGGAAAGTGATGGTTGTTGTTCTAGATATACAAACACATTTGTTCCTTATTTTGTATGTATTGTTGGTGATGGGAATATTAAGTTTAATGAAACTTTTAAAGGAGTTTAATGAATCCTTATAAATTACCTATGGCTTTATAAAGGGAAATTCCTTCTAAAGGTAAAGGTGGCGAAACTTTCTAGAATTAACTTATATGAACCTCAAAGGGATAAGATGTAGTTATCGTCAACTACTATAATAGACTTAGCATATTATGGTGTTATCAAAGAGAGTTTGAGCATTAGTTTTCCAATAAACAACAAAAGGAGCTTCATAATGAAAAATTGAGGAAACATTAGGGAATATGGATATTTTATATGGGACTTATCAGTTACATGGGCTTCATATTAGTAAAAGTGGGCTCACTAAACATAAAAAAATAAAAAAGTCATATAAAAGCTAATGTAGCATTTAGCTGGTGTAACTTTGACATGGTTAAGAGTTTCATCAATTGGGAGTTTATCATAAAGAATTTTGAAATATTAGAGTTCTTTTATACGCTCTAAAATATTAGGCCATATTTATACTTGAGGGCAAACATTATGATTCAAAACAGAGTTCTTGCCTACCATAAAATGAAAATTTTTAAATTCAGAATAAGGTTAGTTTTTATACATATTTTATGTACAAGTTTGAAATTTTTTAAACAAATACCAAATCAATCATCAAGAACACTAAAAATAATAGATGAATACATGAACAATATTTCAACATAGTTAGAGAAAATTCTTACCATACAACTTTGAAAAATTTTCATTACAAAGACCAAAAGGCATGTTCTTATTGGTAAATATATTAAAGGGACATGGAAAGATGGCATTTTGTTGATCCCCTAGGGTAATTCAATGTGATAATAACCAAAAACACATTAAGAAAGTAATATAAAGCATGACTAACTAACATTTCAAGCATTCTATTAATAACGATAGGAGGAAAGTGAATTTTTTATAATTAAGGTATTTAACTTACTATAATCAATGCACACTCTTTGACTATTAGAGGTTCATTTTCTTAATTCTTCACCAATATGATACCGAACTTCTTATGAACAATTTGTATTGGAGTCGTCCACTTACTATTAGAGATAGAATAAATAATGTCACAACAATTTGTATTGGAGTCGTCCACTTACTATTAGAGATAGAATAAATAATGACACAATTCAAAAGCTTTATAATCTCCTTCTTTACTCCATCCATCATAGGTGTATTAAGACCATGTTAGGATTTCCTTATTAGGTTTTTTTTTACCTCCTTAAGTAAAATATAATGCATGCATATAGAGGGACTATTTCCTTTGATATTTATTATCGTAAACCAATAATTATTTAGTACTCTCTTAAAATGTCTAAGAGCTTTTTCATCTGCAAAGTGTTAAGAATACTTGTAGTTATAATTAGTAAGGCATCATTCTCTCTTAGAAATACATATGTCAAATTTATAGGCAATAGCTTCATATCCAAGATAGAGGTTAAATAATAAAAACAAGAACTTTTTAGTGAGTTAGTCAATTAAATAGTAAAAACCACATACCTTGTTAGGGGTAAAGAGAAAGAATGTGTAGTCTTCACATCTCTTCTAATTGTTTGTAACAAATTTTAATCTCCTAAGCTCAAATTCACCCATAAGACCTGTGACAAACTACCACCTAATAGTGGGAACCTATATTCTCATACCTATAATCGAGCTAATGCTAGTAGCCTAATAACACATTCCTACAAACAACTTAAGTAATAAAAAATCTCAATTAATAAGCTTCTTAATAAACATATAAGTAACAACTAATAGTTGTAGGTTACATAATATATTAGTGGGTAGTTTAGTATGTGTTTAGTTATTAAATTGCATGATTAGTGCATGCTTAGGATATGATTATGTTATTTAGTTAGATATTTATGTTTTTGAGTGTTTTATGGGTTATAACATGTTATTAAGATTTGATATTATGTGTTTGAGGTGCCTTGATATGTTTGTTAGTATTTCAGATAAAACATCAAAGAACAGAGAGAATTTAGGGGAAACCCAAAGTAAGGCCCACGACCACGATCGTAATAGAAGCTTGGTGGTGACAGTGCATCGTAATGCTAGTCAAAATAAAATAATTAGACTACTATTATAGTAGAAGTGAGTCTAGGTTGATTGCACAGAGAGTGTGTATAAAGTTGTTGAAACGAAATTAACCGGTGTTTGAGTTTAGGGGGTTTTGGAAATAAGAAAATAAAATTAAAGTAGACTAATAAAAACAAATTAAAGAAAAGATGCGAAAAATGATAAAAGTGGGAATTTGGTAGGGATCCGCTTCTTTGGTTTATCTCGGCCCATACCCTAATTAAACATATTTTATTGATTTGTTATTCTCAAATCTCTCTTAGCAACTATTAATCGTGGGTTAATAATTAACCTAAAATTTCCTTGGGTATTGATACGATCATTAATTAAACCTCATTACCGAATAAATTAGGATACGATCTCTAGATTCAATTAGGTAGTAGCGTTACGAATTAGAAAAACTGATTAATCAAGGCAATAATCATATACAATGCATTATTTAACCTATGTTATATTATCCCTAATCATTACAAGTCATTAGTCGCTACATATGAATTTTAACATAACAATTACATATTATATTGAAATTCTAGCAATAGGTTTGCAAATAAACTATTCAATGAACACATTAAAATCATCTTTTCACAATACCCAATGGGTTCCTACATAAGTAACCAAATAATAACAAGAACAAGGTTATCCATACATAAAAGCCAATTCAACTAACATAGGATAACACAATCAATTTTTAATGAGAGAAAGAAAAAAAAGTAGTGAAATACACTTAACCCGAGTATTCGGTGTCAAAGTCACCTCTGAATTGGCATCGAGACATCTAGCCTTCCGTAGGTCTCTCCTGATTTAAAGCTTTACCCCTTATCTTCATAAAAGTTAAGAGCTCCCAAAAGATTTGCTTCAGCCCCAAGAAACAATGTCTAACCTAAAACCCATTCTCTGTTCTTGCTATTGTGCCTCCTCTTTATTTTCTAAATTAATTCTTGGTCCACTTCACTATTCACTTCTTTAAAACCCTTGCCATTCTTGTGTTTTTTTCCTTTGGGTTGTGCATTTTGTTGCTCTCACTTTCCATTATGTTGTGTTGTTTTTTGCTGCTCACCAGTTGCTACATTGCTTCTTTGGCGTAGATTGCTCCTTGCTGTGGACTGTTGAACTGCATTTTTTTAGGCCCTCCAAACATCCAACGTGCTACGTTTTTATACTCCTTTGTGCTGTGCGTTTTAACTGCACCTTGGTTATGTGTTTTATGCTGCATGTTTTTTCATTTTTTATTTTCTCCTCACTAGCTATTGGTGTGTATTGTTTGGTCTTTATTTACATGCCATCTACTGACTGTGCTGTGTTTCACCTTCTACCTATGCCTATCAGTTAGCCAACTTTTACTTATGCACTGTCGTATTGGTGCTCTTCTTTGTCCATGAATTTTCATGCGTCGATTTCTTCGTGTTTTCATTTTTATTATATTTTAATTTTTTTCTTCTAGCTCTATGAAGACAAATGAAAATTAATCTTAAAAAATGGCCTAAATATCAAGCATTTGACTCACTTTAACTTCTTTGCTTATGAATTATGCCTAAAATCACATATGAATTATTCTCTCTCATTTTATTAAAAACTTAAAATAAGCAAGAAACACACCATCATTAAAACACAATTGCAAAAGAAAATTAATGTGGAAATGTAAAGAAAAGAAATTTACTTCCTTTAGGTTGCCTCCCAAGAAGCGTCTTTGTTTTGGGTTATTGGTTCGACTCCTTATTCTCCTCATGTGACAAAATTATAATCTTCAAATATTAAAGTTAGTGCTACTTCCACGCGAGGTTGTTTGGGATAGGGCCTTAGTTGATCATCATTCCCATTTAGCGTCCTCCCTATCCTTAAACTTTCGATCTCTACTAAGTTCATGCTTTTTTGAAAGATCTCAAATGTCTCTTCAACTTTTTCTACCTCTTTTAATTCCTCTAACCTGCTAGGTAAAAGTAAAGACTCATTCTTAACATCAAAATGGAACTCAATATTTACCTTTAAGATAAAAGATATTGCTTTTTTGCCTCGAGCTCCTCCTTAGATTCTTCTATGTAAGCAATTCTTTGAGTAATGCTCTCAAAATTCTCAAGCTCTTCACCACTTTGTAAAGTTTCGGCACAAACATCCATTGGGTACATATAGGGTTGAAACGACATCTCCTATTCACTTTACAATTCTAGATGATTGATATCTCTCCATCAAGGTAATGCATCTTACTAGAACCATTTCACATCCTACTGAAATTACAAAGTGCTAGTAGCAGCATTATCAACTAATTCTTTCAAGGATGTACCTGAGTTTTGTTGGCTTTCCCAATTTTATAAACTAGGCCAGAATTTCCTTTCATCCTACAGGAATTGTTGGGTATCCTGTTGGGTCTGCTGTATACTCTCTTAAAGTTGTTGCATAACCTGTTGAAGTGGAAGATTGTTAGGATTATAGGTCTTGATATAGTCATCCAGAGGTGTACCTGAGTTGTAATAAGAAACTTTTGGTCTACAGGGGAATTGTTGTGTGTCCTGCAAACTATCATAGAAGTAATTATGATGGTTATCTCATCCATAACCAAAGTTAGGTTGATCAGTCCAACCTTAGTTGTAGGATTAAGATTAAGAGTTAAAGAAAAAATTACTGCCATTTATGAATTAATTTTTCTTCACAAACAGGAAACAGAAAAATGAAAGGATCACGAAATAACTAAAAGAAACCAATTACGAACAAATATATATACAAAAAACCAATTAAAATCACAAACTAAAACTAAAACATTGCACTCCTTGGCAACGAAACCAAAATTTGACAGCGTGTCATAATGCTAGTCAAAATAAACTAGACTACTATTCTAGCAGTGGTAAGTCTAGGTCAATCCTACAGAAAGTGTGTGCAAATTGATCAATATTTAAGTTTAGGGGTTTTTGGTTTTAGAAATAAGAAAATAAAATAAAACTATCCTAATGAAAAGAAATTAAGGGAAACATATGAAAAATGAAGAAAGCGGTGAATTTGTTGGGAGATTGGTTCTTTGGTTTAATCTCAGTCTACATCCTAATTAAACATTTTTCCATGATTCCTTGTTCTTAAACCTCTCCTAGAGATTGTTGATCATGAGTTAATAATTAACCCAAAATTTCCCTTAGTTAGGTTTAATAAGCCTTTTGATAAACATATGAGTAACTACTGATAGTTGTACGTTACATAATATTTTAATGGGTAGTTTAGTATGTGTTTTGTAACGTTGGATTCTTTGAGTGCTTTTTTGTATCAGAAAAGTCTGTACTTGGAGATATTACTATATATTAATATATATATGGTTGTATATCATTTCAAAAATGTATTTGAATCTTTTTGGTATATATGCCTTTACATGAACTTAGAGTTCATTGGTATGCAAAATCTTGGAGATTTCTAGCATATAAGCTTCTAAGTGTGTAAAAACGAGTCCAATGGATAGATATGGCCATGGTGGTTGAGTTAAATATGTTCTAATGCCTTAGAGGTGATTAGACATGATTTACAGACTTATTGGACATTTAGAAAGCTTAATTGGAAAAGTTGATGTACATAAGAGCTTATTTGCAAACTGTTAAAAGTTAAGGGACTTAAATGTAAATTTTCAATTCATGGAGGATCAATATGTAATTGATAAGGTTAAGAGGCCTAATTATAATTTTCAAAAGTTCAGGGACCAAAATGAAAATAAAGGTTTTGGTCATTATCAAAATTTAGGCTTAATTGAAAATTTAGGAAAAGTTTGAAGGGTATATTGGTAATTTCACATAAACTAAGGGCAAAAAGGTAAATTCACCATGTGTGGTCAAAGGAAAGTAAAAATTCTAAACCCTTCTACTAGTGTGTGGCCGTACATTTCATTACTTTGCATTTAAACACCTTGTTTTAATTAAAAGAAAGGAGAAGAGAGGAGGAGAAGAGGAAGTTTCTACCATCACTTAATCTCCACCAATTTTTTGATTTTCAAACCCAAACCAAGGTGTTCTAAGTTAATTTGGGATTAATGAACTCAAATCTATCATTAGATTTGGGAAATTCTTAAAGGATTTCAAGATATCACTAAAGGAAAGTTTAGGTAAATTTTGTCTCATCTCTCTCTACATTATGATTTTGAGTTTGTTGTTAAGATATATTGTTCTCCATGCTTGAATTTGAATGAAACATAGTTTAGATGAACGAAATGAGTCATGGAGAAGCTAGCCAAAACTGAAATGCCCTCTCTTTGGTGAAAGTTTATGAAAATTTTAATATCTTTTGAAATTGATGGTTTAAATGAATTCTATGATGTTAATTGTATATGTATAATGTGAATTAATGATGAAAAATGAGGAATATGTACATTGGAAGGAGGCTTTCGAGTTCATGCCTTTAGGTGTTTGATAAAATGCCTAAGTAAACTTGGCTTAGGATTTAGGGATTGTAATGATGTGCATTGGAAAGAGGCTTTCATATTTACTTAGGGTAAACTTGAATGTTTGCTTAGATTGATCAGTAGTGGCCTATTGTGCTTGGATAAAAATGTGCTTAATTATGCTTTGAAATGTGTAAGTATTAGCTCAAAGGCATTAAATGCCTTAGAAACTAGAAAAGAAAGCATATGCGAATAATAAGGGAAGTAATCATGTGAGAAGCTTAATGGACGATTCCTATAGCTTAAAAATAGTGATATTGTGTTTTATACACTTACGTGATGATGTATAAATATGAGATCCATGTTTGGGTAGTAAATACATTGCATATTGTAAGTATAAAGGCTCTAAAGTTGTGGATTAAGGACCTCCTACCGAGGATTATTGAAGTTAAAGGAGTGTACTCCTCTTTTTGAGGTGAGTTGGGGAAAATATATCTCTCAAATGGGACTAGGACAACCCAAGACATGCATATTGATTTGTATATGAATTTTGAACCTAGGTAATGCATGGTAGAATTGAATCTCAATATATGCTAGTATACTTACGCATTTAATAAACGATATTATTTTGAGTAACTCTTTGCACTTGGAGTGCAAAAGATAACTTTCATTACATAAAATAAGGTTTTGGAACTTACATATATATAATCGAGTCATGTATACTGTATATATATGTTCTTTTTTGGCTTAAAGCTATGATAAGGTTCCATTTTATCGGTTGAACTGATAAATAAATGCATGCTGCCTTACTTGAATTTAGTATTAAATATTTGTATATGATTTTTTATGATTGGTGAGGAAAAAATTGACTAATCATGTGCTAGGCATAACAGATTAAGCGACCCCCTTATCCTTGATGTTGGTATATAAAAGTCAAGTCTTTGTAACGACACCTTTTTACAAGAATTACAGGGGTGATTGAACCCTTAGAGGTCTGGTGGCAGATGAGGTCATCTCCTAGGTTATGAAACTCTTGTCGACCATAGTTTGGACTCACCACAGATGAAAGTCGACCCAACACCGAGATTCGGTAGGTGTACACACTAGTTTGGCCGACTAGTGGTGACACACATAACTATTTTGACTTATTTTGGGATTTGGTTTCCTGACAAGATTTGATTTTTACATGTGATGGTTTTTTGCTATTGTTTATTGGAATTGGAACCTATGTTCATTGAATGAGTGATTAATAGGTTAGAACTATGTGGTTCCTAACCAGTATGGAATAAGTCATAGACTAGGACTATGTGTTTCTATGTCATACATATTCACTTTATAGGTTGTTATATGTATGTTAGATGTGTAAAACTGTCTTTAGGTTATTTAGGCTATTTTAGTATGTATCGGGTTCTATTTATGATATATGTTTTTTTTTCTGATCATTGAGCACATAGTGCACTCATCCCCTTCGGTTTCCAACCACGCAGGTTAATTTGGTGAACTTAAGGCTTTAAGTCGTTCGTGTGGTCTTTTGGCATTTTTAGGGCATCACTGCAGGTGGTAGTCTTTGTTTTGTGCTTTTGTTGTATAGTGGCTCATGATTATGTTGATATGCTTTAAAATTTTGTAAATTAACTCTTGTTTGTCTTGCGGTTTGTAAATGATCTTATGTGTGAACATTTTATACTGTTGTTGAGATTGCTCTTGAGTGGACTTCAAAGTCCAGAAGTTACGGTGGAGTTTTAATATGAACATATAAGTGTGCTTGAAACTGATTTCATGAGTTTTTCATTTTGGGATTTTCAAAATACAGCTTTTGTGCTACCAAATTTTTTTTAAAGATAACTTGTTAGCTTTACATAGTCAGGTTAAGGGTACCATGAGTGTCCTTAGCTTGGGTATACGGTGGTTGTCATATACCCGATGTGATTTTGGGTCATGACATGTTTAGTTGTTAAATTTAATGATTAGTGCATGCTTAAGTTAGGATTATGTTATTTAGTTTGATATTTGTGTTTTGAGTGTTTTATGGTTTAGAGTATGTTATTGAGCTTTAATATTACGTGTTTAAGGTGCCTTGATTTGTTTTTAGTATTTTAGATCAAATATTGAAGAAGAAGAGAATTTAGAGGAAACTTGGAGCAATGCTTAGGGCCACAATTGTAATAGCTTTGTGGGTCTATGATAATTGCGGCCCTATCTGCCACGATTATAACAGAGAGCAAAAAATTGAGTACTATGCTCATGGCACTATGGGCCACAATCGTGGCTTGCACGATAATAAACCCAGATCAACTTCTAAAATGAGACTTTTTGAGGCATATTTTAGACTTTTGAGCCCAGGTAACATCTATTGTTTGCCCTAGATGGAAAAGATATATAAAGAAAAGAAAGAGGACTTAAAGGGAGGGATCCATTTTCTGCCAATTCGAGAAAGATCCAAAAGAGAGGAACAAGAGAGAGATGGAGGAGAAAGGGAGAAGGAGAAGAAGGGCTATAGTACTGCTATCTTCTTGATCTATTCTGACCCTTCCACCTGATATTTCATTTCATCTTTATTGTTCTTTGTTTTGAATGTATAAGATGGATTTGATAGTGATGGAATTGGGTTTGATGATGATGTTCTAAACTTTTTTAGGGATTTGTTCTTGAATCAATGTTAATGTGATTTCTTTTGATGTTAATACATTAGGTATTGTGATTATTTGTTGTATTTGCATGCTTTGGTAACAAATAGAGAGAGTGGAACAATAGCAAAATGATTAGGTTAGGTAATGTCAGTTAAATAATGTAATAGATTATGCAAATAATCAAATCGGGAATTTATATGAAGAGAGATCTCTTATGAGAACCTGAAAGTCTATTAGAAGACTTAAGATCTGATTGGATTTGTGGGTTTTTATTAATTGAGAGATTGCAAATTCCATAATTCAATTAGGGATTATGATTTAGGGTTTAATGATTATAATTTAAGAGAGAGTAATCCACCCTTAAAAAGTCTATGATAGATACCCCATTAACTTAAAAGGAATTATGTTAGCATTTGATGATAGGATAAATCTTTCTTCTCATAACCGACTATTCTTCCTTGTGTGATTTTTGATTGTTCATTGGTGGTGCTCAATTTTTATTTCCTTATGTTAATTTTACAATTTAATTTCAATAAATCCATATTCACAAATTTACTTTTCTGTTTAGTTTTTATTTTTTTTAGTAGTCTTTTTAGGTCTTAGATAACTTAAAATCGGATTAGTTCACCAACTTCTCATGGGATTGAAACCCTTAATACTACAAGTGTATGATTCGTATACTTGAAGATATTGGAGGTTTTATTGGAAGTAAAATTGCTCAATAACTACCAAAGTCAAGCTTAATAAATAAATAACAAAATAATTCTCTCTAGTTTATAGAAAACAAAGAAAATAAAAACAATTAACTCTTCACCTATAAGTACACAATGTAGAATAGTTTATAATCAAATAAAAATAAACTAAACATATTTAATAAATATATCCTTATCTATCACATTGTGAAAGAAACCATATCATTGTGCGTAAATAGCACTATCAACCTCTCTAAAGTACTTACTAAGAAAAAATATCATATTAATGTGTTATTTTTGAATAATTATAGCAAACACAATAAAAAGATATCAACTAAATCATACAATTTTATGTACTTTCCTAGGGTAGGTTTCAACTGATTCACCTTAACATATAGACCATATATTCTTGATGTGGTGCCTAATAACGTAGACGTCAATCTAGCTCCAAATAAGGGTAACAAAATAAATTGTACATCCTAGTTTAGTATTAGCTAATAGAACTTGACCAAATATTACAGCCCATATAACACCATACGCACACACATAACTCTTAAGTGTCTTACATCATATAAAGAAAAAAAATTCATATAAAATTAACTTTAATAATTATCAATTTTAAGGAAATTTAAGTTTACCAATTCCTTTAATTAGGTCTCTAGTTTAGTAATTCCTTTAATTATGTCTCTCTACTAATCTTCCCAAAACTGCAATTATATATATATATTTGTATGTATAAACTGTTAATTAACACTTATATAAATATTTAATATGCATAAATGTCAAAAAAATTAACATATATGATCCACTAGTCTACCTAAAATTGTAATTTAAAAGATATAAATAGATAATTAATAGCCATATAAACATGTAATATGCATATTTAACTAAACTTATTCTAAAAAATCCTAATTAGAATATACTTGCAATTTCATATAAAAAGTACTTTAAGTATCCTTCTAAAGAAAAGTATCTATTTAGGAAATCGCCAAAATGCTCTAAAGATGGGAAAAATCTCTTTAAAAGAATTTTTTTCCCTCAAGGCTTATCTAATATGGAAGAAAGAAGAGTTCAAGGTGTTTCCTTCTCACTCATGCTTTAACTCCTAAGTAGCCTTACACGAGCAAATTTTCCATGCTACTATGATGTGATAGGTCTTATTCCTTAAAACTTTGTCCATTGATCTATAAGCTGTATTAGTGGTTATATATAACTCAAGTCTTATTTAGGTCCAACAAAGTATAATCTAAAATATGAGATGAGTCATGCATGTATCTCCTAAACATCACTACGTGAAAAATGTTATGTATATTGGATAATATCGTTGGTATCACCAAAAGATATATCATCATACCTACCTTCGTCAATATCTCAAAGGGGCCTATAAATTTAGGATACAACTTTCCTCCAACTCTAAACCTTTGAATACTATTGTTACATGACAACTTTAAGAATATGTGATCACCCACTTAAAACTCTAAAGGTCATAATCTCTATTCCACATGGCTCTTCTATCTACTCTAAGTAATACCAATCTTCTTTTACATCAACTTAACTTCTCCACTGTCTCTAAGACTATCTTATGCCAAAAAATTCTCTTTTATGAGACTTGCACTTCCTCTGATTTAAAGGCTTAGAAGGTTTCATCTAAATGTTAGACTGATAATTGTAACTATATGTTAACTCCACTAATACAAAATGCTCATCATATTCCCCTCTCAAGTTTATAATATAGGCCTCTTAATAGATCCTTTAGAATCTATACTATCCTTTTTGGCTCTAAGAATGAAAAGTTGTACTAAAAGTCATCATAGTCTCCAGGACAACATGTAAACTCTTCTAAAAATTATGAACAAACCTTATATCTTGATCTTATATGATAGAAACTAAAACTTTATGAAGTCTCGTGATTTCTTATATATATAATCCTGTCAAAATATCTAAAGAGTAACTTATTTTAACATATAAGAAATAAGCTGAATTGGTTAATCTTTCTATAATCACCCATACTTACCCATTAACTCTCCCCATCTTCATCCCTAAAATAAAAGCAATGGTTGTATATTCCTATTTCTACTTAAGAAAGCTATAACTCTCATTTGAGTCTCTAATTATGTACCTTTTGCTACTAACGAATCAAAGATTATGCCACAATTCTCATTATCTCCCTTTTTATGTTATTCCACTAAAAATTTCTCTTTAGTTTCTCATATTTATTGGTCGTATATTCCTATATAAGTTTATAGAGTATCCAAAATAGTAATCCACCTCTATAAACTACCTCTTCAATCATAGATCATCTGTAATACATAACTTACTATTAAACTTTAATTCTTCTTATCATCAATATGAAAATTAGAGGTTGTCCTTATATCACATTTTTACTTTGATCATTACTATGCTGAGCCTCTTTAATCATGGTGGTTAAAATTGATTGTAGAATCAAGCTTCTTAATCACGCTCCTAACCTTAAGTCACCACCTCTAACTCTAATCTTCAAAACTCCTCATATAACCTTGTTGTAGGGTGATTACTATGAAAATATTACAGAGATCCTTCTAAATTAAAACATCCACCACCATGTTAGCTTTACCTAAGTGGTAGTGAAACTACGACCATCTACTCTATCTTATGTTTAACTCCCTTTGTATGAAGATATACTTTAAACCTCTATAATTTATATACATCACACATCTCTGCCCATACCAATAATGCTTCTAATTTTCAAATAAAAACTAACTTTGTATTCTCCAAATCAAGTGTAAGAGAATTTCCCTTATATGATTTTAGCATTTTAAAATCCTAATCCACCACCTTCTCATTTTGTATCAAAACACACACTAACTTGTTCTTTGAGGCATCATTAAGGTAGTAAAAGCACCATTGATATTAAGAATATCAAGCATATAAATTATAATGAATCTTCTTATATTTCTTATAATAATTTTTCATATATAATAAGTTATGTACCTTAATCACTATAGTGGATAGAATCCATTCTGTCATTAACTTGACATGTCCCCTCTTATTTTACAACATGCCCTAGAAAAGAAATTTCCTTTATATAATTTACAGTTCTCCAATGTTTGTATTATGATCCTTAGATGATTTACATACCCCTCTTCACTCTTGGAGTAAACTAAGACATCATCTATAAAATACTAATATAAACTAATCTAATAAGAGCTTAAATAATCAGTTCATCAAATCTATAAAAGAAGATGGTAACGTTAGTTAACATGAATGGAATTACCAAGAACTCAAAATGCCCATATTAAATATTAAAGGTTATCTTTGCAACATCATTTATCTTGATACTCAGCTAATGGTAATTCAATC
Organism: Erythroxylum suave; assembly: GCA_027563595.1. Taxonomy (NCBI): domain Eukaryota; kingdom Viridiplantae; phylum Streptophyta; class Magnoliopsida; order Malpighiales; family Erythroxylaceae; genus Erythroxylum; species Erythroxylum suave. Next base: position 14,363 of record JAOSBN010115965.1, on the reverse strand, counting down.
TTAAATCAATATTTGAGAATAATTTAGTCCCTTACAATTTGTTAAAAGAATATATATTTATGGGTGGAGGATAAAGATTCTTCATCATCACCTTATTTAACTCCATATAATTAATACACATCCTTATGAAGCAATCCCTCTTCTTAAAGAAATTTTATGCACCCTAAAAAGATAGACCAATACCTGCAGCTATCACTTGCTAAGGAGCATTAGAAATCAAACCAATACCTAAAACAATCTTAATTCTAAACTCTATCTCCCTCTTAGATAAACCTGCCAAATCTTTAAAGAACACATAAAAAACTTCCCTCACTATGAAAATATTTTCCAACTTCAATCCCTACTCCCTCGTATCTTATAAGGCTACTAAAATATAGTGCTCTCTCTTCTACCCTATGTTCATCCTATTTAGTGTCTATAGAAAAACGAATCTCTTTGTTTATAAGATGATGAAGTTTGATTTTTTTTATAATATAAATAAGTGTAATTCCTCCCAACAAATCCATACCTAGGCTAGCTTTAAAATCATATTTCCCCATTAAAATTATGGTTGCCTAGCAACTCCACTCCTTCATTATTTATAATGTTTCCTCCCTTAATACTATAGTTCCTTCCATAAGAGTACGCACTCATAAATTAACACGCAAATCATAAGTAGAATATCCCAACCTCTCTATAAATATGTTGGATGAAAACATATGTGATGTGAACGTATCAAATAAATAATAAATTGAAATTAAAGAAATATGTACAATATATGTGGCCACCGTATTAGAATTTTGTGCTTTCTCCATGTTTATAGAAAACAAATTTCCTAGAACATAGGTATTTGATCTACCTATGGATTGTTTATTGGGCCAATCTTGTGTTATGAAATTGTCAGTGGGTGTAGGAATAATGTTTAAGGTAGCATGTGTTTGCTTAGGGTACTCCATTGCCTTATGTCCTATTTACCCACATGCAAAACATAATACAACCTAGATTCACTACAAAGGAAATTAAGGTTTTTTATGAATTTGTCTCCAAATTAGTTAAGAAAACACCTTAAAGGTACTTAAGGCTCCACTATCTCTTGCTTCTACTTTGGGTGGTATCGCTTGATATCTCTTGTTAGGTAAGGCAACATGAAATCTCTCCTCATTGTTCCTCTACTACTAGAAATTACACTCCTCTTCCTTTTTGAAACATCTCTCTCAAATTTCATCATTTTCTGTCTGTCCTTTAGAAATATGCCTTTGCTTACCACTATCCAAATAGCCTAAATGCTCTCATGTTGTACTTTAATCTAAAACCATACCTATAATGAATCTCTACCTTATTCCATCCATATCCCAGCTGAAGGTAACTGATGAAAATCTAAAGAGTATATCAAACTCCCTTGCATTCCTTAATTATTATACTATCTTGCTCCAACTGGTAAAACTTTTTTCATCCTTTGTCTCACAGTAGAAGAAAATTACTCCTTAAAGAAAGCATCTATGAACCTCTCTTAAGTCACCAAAGTTGAAACCAACTACTTTCTATCTCTCACTAACTAATTTCCATCCCTTTTGAGCAATGTTATGAATATCATACTAGTATTGGTATTGGTACAAGATTTGGTTATAATACAATATAGTATTGGTATTAGTCAATATCGAGTAAGCTTTCGAGTAATTCTTAAAAATTACAAAATAATCTCTAAATTTTTTAAAATTACATAATAATCTCTCAATGTATTGTGCTATATAATTTTTAATTTTTACATCAACCATTTCTTTAAAAATTATAATACTATAAATTTGAAATAATAATTATGTCTTATTTCTAGTAATATTACTTTTCAAATATTTTGTATGTAAATAATAATCAAAATTAATATAATAAAATGATTGTTTAATCATCATGAAGATCTAAAACTATAACTAATGCAAAGTACTTAAAATGTTTACATCATTCTTTATATAATAAGAATAACATAGGCCTATGACTCTATAAGCACTATAATTTACAACAAAAGTTCATACGGAGAAGCATAACCAAGTAGATGTAAAACTTGAAACAAAAACAATTATAGTTAATAGTTTTATATTTTTATTGCACATATAGAATTTAACATATACATCAACTATATCACGACCTGGAACCACATCAGGCACATGACAACTGCCATATACCCTAGCTAAGGATACTTATGGTACCCTTAACCCGACTATACAAGGCTAACTAGATATCTTTAAAAAAATTTCAGTAGCACAACGATTATATTTTGAAAATCCCAAAATGAAAAACACTTATAAATCAGTTTCAAACATGTCTACATACTCATGAGCCACTATCTAACAAAAGAACAAAATATAGACTATCCACGTATGGTAATGTCCTAAAAATGTCCAAAAGACCGCACAATCCCCTCAAAGCTTCAAGTTCACCAAACTAACCTGCATGGTTGGCAAGCAGAGGGGGTGAGTACGCTGTGTACTCGGTGAGTAGGAAAATATATATCGCAAACAGAACCCGGTAAACACTAAGACAGTCAAGATAACCTAGGGATAGGTTTTTTTTCCACACATCTAGCTTGTATATAACCACCCTTGAAATGAAGATACATGACATAGAAACATATAGGCCTAGCCTATGGCTCAATACATACTAGTTAGGAACCACATAGGCCCAACTTATTAATTACTTTGCCAGTTAACATAGGTTTCTATTCTAGTATATAAGAGCAGAAAAACATCACATGTAAAATCAAAACTTGCTAGGAAGTCAAATATCAAAATAAGCCAAAATGGTTATGTGTGTCACCATTAATCGGCCACACTAGTGTGCATACCCACTGATTCTTGGTATTGGCTCAACTTTTATTTGTCGTGAGTCCAGAATACAGTTGACAAGAGCATCACGACCTTAGGTGATGACCTCATCAGTGACCAAACCTATAGGTGTGCAATCACCCGCAAGTCTTGTAGAAAGGTGTTGTTACTAGGACTCGACTTTTATGTACCAGCATCAACGGTATGGGGGTTGCTTAGTCTATTGTACCCAGCACATGATTAGCTAATCGCTTCCTCACTAATCACAAAAGAAAAATAATATAAAATATTAAATACAAAAAATCAAGTAAGGTACCATGCCTTTATTTATCGGTCCAACCAATAAAATGAAACCTTGCCATGGCTCTAAGCCAAAAGAGAACACATACATGACTCGATTATGCATATGCAAGTTTCAAAACGTTTTTCATATAGTGAAAGTCATCTTTTGCACTCCAAGTGCAAAGTTATTAAAAAATGTAGTTTCAGAAAATCAAACGTTATCCTTTGCACTTCGACTGTAGGTTTGTTGAAAACAATATCATTCCTCAAAATATGAAATAAAAACATTAGTTTCACTCCAAATGCCAAGAGTTATTCAAATAATGTCATTTATTAAATGCATAAGTATACTAGCATCTATTTGAGAATCAATTCTATTATGAAGTACCTAGGTTCAAAATTCACATACAAGTCATCATGCATGCCTTAGGATGTTCTAATCCGATTTGAGAGATATGGTTTCTCCAACTCACCTAAAAAAAATTTATACTCCCTTGACTTCAACAATCCTCGTTACGATTTCCTTGATACATAAAATATTCTGAGCCTTTATACATACAATATACAATGTATTACTATTCAAACATGTATCTCATATGTATAAACCACCATATAAGCGTATAAAACACAAACTGTTACATTTTCCAAGGCTTTTAATGCCTTGGATCCAATACTTACATATTTCAAAGTATAATTACACACATTTGTATCCAAACACAGTAGGCCACTACTCATCAATTGAAGCAAAAATTTAAGTTTACTTTAAGTATACATGAAAGCCTCTTTACAATGTACGTCATTAAAATCCTTAAATCCTAAACCAAGTTTACTTAGGCATTTCATCAAACACCTAGTGTGCATGACTTTAGAGACCTTATCATAGTACCTCATAGGCCTTTCTTGTTAGATAACAAGCACTTATAAACAACAACACATTTCATTACTCCATTAAATCCAATTCCCTTTATTTAAGCCATATTCATCATAATTATACCACTAATTACGTTAGGTCATTTCATCCCTTATCATTCCGGCCAAGCCTATACAATATACATCTTCTTCATTTTTTCTTCAATTCACATTATACATACACAATTAACACCATAGAATGCATTTAAACCATCAATTCGAAAGATATTCAAAATTTAACAAACTTTCACGAAAGAGAGGGCATTTTGGTTTTCGCTTAAGGAAACTTCTCAATGACTCTTTTCATTCATCTAAACCATGTTTAATGCATAATAAAGCATGCATAAAAGAATATCTTAACACCAAACTCAAAATCATAATGTAGAGAGAGATGAGACAAAATTTACCAAAACTTTCCTTTGGTGATATCTTCTAATCCTTTGAGAATTCCTTAAATCTAATGGTAGAATCGAGTTCCTTGACCCCAAATTACCTTAGAACACCTAGTTTTGGGTTAAAGAATTAAAAAAAAACATTGGTGAAAGATGGGTGATGGCCGAAACTCCAATTCTCCTGCTGCCTTCTCTTTTCTTCTCCGTTCTTTTAATTAAAACAAAGTGTTACTAATGTTTAATGTTTAATGAGGGGGTGCACGAGCATACAATGAAGAAAGATCTAGATTATTTACTCTTCTTGGACCAAAAATGGTGAAATTACCTTTTTGCCCTTAGCTTATGTGAAATTACCATTATAACCTCCAAACATTCCTAAAGTTGCAGTTAAGCCCAAAATTTGAGAATGATTAAAACTTTTATTTTTCATTTTTGGTCTCCAAACTTACCCACCTTATAAGTAAGCCCCTTGATGTTATGGAATTACCTATTGGTTTTCCAAGAATTGAAAAATTACATTTAAATCCCTTAACTTTCAACAATTGGCAAATATTCCCTTATGTACATCAACTTTTCAAATTAAGCTTTCTAAGTGTCCAATAAGTCTCTAAATAATTTCTAATCACCTCTAAGGCGTTGTAACACATTTAACTTTGGCACCAGGGCCATATCCATCCAGTGGACTTGGTTTTACCCTTTTTGAAGCTTATATGTTAGAAATCTCCAAGATTTCACATACCAATGAATTTTAAGTTTATGTAAGGGCATATAACATTATATATCACTGGCATATATACTGAAAGGGTTCAAATACATTAACTCATATCCAATCATGTATATTTCAATATATAGTAGTATCTCCAAGTACTAACAAATATAAAAGGGCTCAGAAAATCCGACGTTAAAAACTTCAAGCCAAATTAAAAGAAAAAAGAAGAAATAAAAGACCAAGAACTTTATTAAACGGAATATCTTCACAAATCATATTGAATCTAATTTTTGTTTAGTATAAAATCATCATCATTGAGAGGAGTCTCATCATCACCATTATTCAAACTTATTGCATCAAATAACATGTCAATACTTTTCTATGACATATTTTCTTCCAATTAACTGTCATCTATACCAAAAGATCAATATGCTCATGATAGGATCTGTAAAACTTCTCATTTTGTTAAGATTATAGTAAACAAATTGAATTAAATTATTAAAAAATTATAAGAAATTATAATCAACATAATCATGGTAATAACCTAACTTTCTGGGCTTGAAGTTGTATTAAACAAAGAAAAAATTGCTCAATCTTTTTTTTCAATTTATTCCTTTTCTAGAAATAGATGAATAAAAATGTGCTACGATTCCTTTCACACCCTATTGCCCTCACATATTAACTTAGAACTTGAACTACAAACATTTACAGTTACGGAACACCCCTTTTGAATTGGTCCCGCTAAGTAGTAAGGAAACAAAAGTATACTTATAAATAAAATAAAGTGATGATTAATTTCAAACATGTAACAAAAGTGAAGAAATATATACTTGAGTTAAGTTTGTCTTTTTGATGAATTGCAATGGGCATCCCAAAATCAATAGATGCATCTTTGTATACTTCCATCTGTGATCTTAAGGATCTTACTTAATAACATTCTCCTATTAACTTTAAGTTTCTTTGTAAATAATGAAGAGTAAAATTTCCTTTTCCATCTTTTATTGATGAATAAAAGATAAGGTGTATATAAAAGGGGCCCATATTTTAAGTTGGCTTTAATTGCTTCCTTCATCCTATCCATGGCACCATCAAAATAACCTATTATTGCATTCTTGTCACTATCAACTAGACAAATTACTCTCACCAAAGGCTCACAAACTCGAATGATAAATTTACATTGAGACCAAAATTTATGATCTTCAAGTATAATTTTAGAAATTCCATTCCAAAGTTAATCCAAATATTAGATAGGGTTAAAGAATTCCACTTCTACCATGTTATTAAATATCTGGAGTGTTAAAGGTAGTCAACACTCCAATAGATGGGAAAGGAAAGTGGTTATCATACTAAGATACAACCTACTTATCACTTTTATACATTTGTCTCAGCTCCATCTTCATTAGAACAAAGCATTGCAATGATAAGAAATTAGACACAATTCTTTTAATAATAGGATGACATAAATTCCTACTATTGGTGAAACCCTTTCTCATCAAATTCAAGACCTATGTATGATTATATATAAACTTGGTCACTTTTCTTACTTTCTGCATCATTTCATCAATAATAGGAAAATATCTAGGATCTATTATATTTTTCATCATTAAGTCAATGTAATATATAGAGCAAAGAGACAAATGAAAGAATTATACCTACTTTACAACCTTTTTCTAGTTGTTTTATAAGGAGAATCATTGTCAGTGATGACTGTACAATGTTTTCATGCTTAAATTCATTCATAACTTTGTCAAATATTTGAAATAGAGTATCAACATTTTTGATAAGGATAGATGCATCAATAAGTTTTTAAAAAATTATCCCTCAAGTATAATAAACCCAAAAATGATAATAGACTCATTTCTTCCATTTATCCAACTATCACACATGATTGAACACCCATAAGTTACCCAAGTCATTTTTCTCTAATCAAAATAACTTTTTATTTCAAAAATATATTTATTTTGAAGATCAAATCTGTACTCATCAATTGAAGGAGTTTTATATCCTAGGTTGTAAGAGGAAATAGTATGCACCATAAATGGGTAATAATAAGATTAAATAGCATTGAATCATGGACCTACATCAGACCACCATCTAGCTTTTACTGTATCCATATCATGAGCTACTAAATTTTGATTATAATGCACTATAAATTGAAGGTTGAGTTGTAAGAGTTATTCGTAGAGCAAAAAAATAAGATACATGTCGTTTTTCCCTTTGTATCATGGGTAACAATCCCTTCATATTTTAATTTTTGCTTTCTGCCTTTCTTATGTTGATACTCTTCAAGAAAAGTCTTCATTTGTCATTTCATGCCATTACTAACTTTTGTACAAGGCTTCAGATCACCTTTGATCGTAACTGAATGGTTCTTTAATATGGTAATTCTCCCTCCTTTGAAATGTTAGTTGCGATATAAACAAATAGTATGGCTCTTCATACTAAGAGCTAACCTAACATAAGCCTAAGCTGGATCATCAAATCTTCCTAAACCTGAAGAGGCTAAATTATTAGGAGTACTTGAACTTTCCTCCATTTATCTGTAAAAGTAAATAAAGACATATGTCAAAATTCTTTACTAATATAAAAGAAACAATTTTTATATGGAATGGACATATTAAGAAGTCAAATGAGTCATTTCGAAATCCAAACTATAATAGTCAACACTCAATATACTCAAGACTAAAATAGATAACATTTATAGAATGTCTTATGTCTAAGGATATAAAATGCATACCGTTTTTAATTTTCCCTAATAAATAACCCCATAAAAAAATATCTCCAAGCGTCACAAAAAGCTGTTAACGTAGATAACTTTATGGAGAAAAATTAAATAAAAATAAAGTAACTAATATAGACTAAATGGAATTTGATTTCGTTAACAACACTCTAATATGAATAAGAAAACCATCAATGTAGAAATTATAGTTTTAATCCTTGCATCTTTAGCTTGAATTTTCAAGATGTTTTACAATAATATCATTTATCTTAATTTGGATTAAGCTATACTCAAATATAAAAGAGAGGAAAATTTTTCCTAAAAAGGGATTCATAATATGAAGTTGCGATTTAAGTATATCTTCTTATTTTCCAATAGCTACAAGATATAAACTAAAGTTGTGATTTATATTAAGATTTACTTAAATATTTACACTTTCACATTGTATTGACAAATAAGAAATAAGTATAATCATAAATCAAAGAAAATATTAGAAACCATTTTAATGTAATCGTGAAAAAATTACTAGATTTGGAAGATTGTTTGTGTCTTATTACTAGATTTGGAAGATTGCAGTGCAAGAATGCAACCTATGCTTCCCCTCCAAGGTTCTCTATGTAGGTCTAGGGATGGTGAAGGCTCCTAAGTTCATGGAAATGCATTTTTCATCTTTGCAAGAATCTATGGAAGCTGGCTTAAGGTTTAGGGAGAGTGGAAAATCTAATGGCTTTATTCATAAAAGCTGGAGGAATATTATAGCTCCATCCTTATCTGTTGGAAAACCTACCCATTATCATTTTACAAAATTTAATGACATGATTACTCCATTTCTTGATATGCTTCAAAAAGGACTTCGAGTTGGATAGTATGCACTTGTTAGATTTTTCCTCGGTAAAAGGCCTTCTTTTCCACATGTTTAAACATAGTCTAAGACCAATTAGGTTATTAAAAGCATTAATAAAATTCTTCAAATTCTTTTTACAAAGGATGAATCTTTTCCATTCAAATTTTCAAATCAAGACAATTTAAATAAGGTATTGGCTTCTTATCCTTGGCACATTGGTGGCCAACCAATGTTTATTAAAAATTGGAGGCCAAGGATGGAGCTAGACAAATCTAAGACTAAAAATATGCCTTTGTAGATTAACTTCCATAATGTTCCCTTAGAGAACTGGACATTAAAAGGGCTTAGCTTCTTACTCACTTGATCAGTAAACCAATATGCTTTGATAATTATACTGCCAAATCAGATAGAATCTATGGTGCAAAGATTTATATTGAATTTTTGGTAAATAAAGATTTCCCTGAGGTCTTTCCTATAATGAAATTAAATGAACTCAATGAGTTATGAAATGCAGAGGTCTAACTTTCTTACTTTTGGAAGCCTACGTGATATGTTTAAATTATACTCTATTTTCATAGTTGTTTAAGTGTGTTTTTAAGTGTTCATTAGATGATTGTTATATGCATAGGTTTAGAATTATGTTATTGTTAATGATTCTATGTATTTTAAGTGTTTGTTTAGTTAAAGCAATAATTGGATCATAATTTTGTGTTTCAAGGAGTGTTTGATGTGTATGTTAGTGATGGAAACAAGGAAATTAAAGAATGAAGAAGATAGAGGTTAAATGAAGTAGTGCATGATCATGACTTACTTGTCACGATCGTGACAGAGAGTGTAGACAACAATTTAGTGAATTTTAGTTTTTCTAGCATATAGGGTTCTTTTGTAATTTTGACAATTTGGGGTTATTTTTGGAACCAAATTAAGTGGTTAATCCCTAGAAAGAATCTTGGAAACCTCACAACTATAAAAGAGTAGCCTCCATCTTACTAAATTGGGATTAAATTAAGGAAGATCAAGAAGGGAGCATTGGAGAGTTCCAGTTGTCCAACATTTCCAGATTAATCCACATCAAGTTTTTTCTTCCTTTAGTTGTTTATTTTCTTTAAGCTTGAATTATAAACTGAGATTGAAGATGCTATACACATTTACAATATTTTAATTTTAGATTAGGATTTATTCTTGAGTTATTTTGTAACTTGATTGTTATTGATTTCAATACAATGTTATAGCGTTGTGATATTTGTGTTTGTTAATACTTCGATAATAAATCGAGAGAGTGAGTCGAAAGTAATCTGATTAGGTTAGGTAAGGAGAGTTAAACAATCTAATAAGTCATGCAAATATCAAATGGATAATTGTATAAAGAGAGATCTTGTTTGAAAACTCAATTATTTGATGGATCACTTAAGAACTAGTAGATTAGGCTATTTTTGTGAATTAAGAGATTGCAAAATTTGCAATTTTGTAATCAATTAAGGTTAATTAATTGGGGTTTATTAGGTCATGAGAGCCTTCATAAATCTACGATTGATACGTAATTGAGGCAAAAGTGGTTAGAGGACCAAAAAATGATAGAACGAATCCTAGATTTTCATACTTGATCATCCTTGTTTTATTGTGGCATCCCAATTATTAAGTGGTTAAGTGCTCAATTTTATTTGATTATTTTAATTTCTTATTATTCACTTTCATTCAAATCATATTTTTGAACTTTAGAGAAAGTTAGGTTCATTTAGTTTTAGCTATTTCCTTGTAGGATGGATAACTTTAAGACTAGCTCCTATCCTAAAATGATTAGTCGGCTTGCTTGGCATTTTCTAATCTAGTTGGAAAGTTTCTATAGATCTATGTCTTACCATTTTTATTGGAAAGCTTTAACTCAACATTAATAAATGTAAAAAATGGAGTTTTTAAAAAATCATTCTATTAAAAATTTCGACAGCACAATGATTGCTTTTTGACATCCCCAGAATTTTCGAAGTCCTAGTAAAAGTTCAAAACACTTCTATATTCACCCTAGAATCTCCACTACAAATTCTATACTTCAAGTCCACTCACAAGCATTCTCTAATATTGCATGAATTTTAAAATATTACATGAATTGATTTAAAAAAGGCTAAAACATGTTCATGCATTTAATTTTAAAACATTTATATATAAGACTTCTTTACATAAAAATACATTTCAAAAATGTTCAAGGATATGTAAAAGTTCTCAAAAAGTAATTCCAAGGCCAAAATGCCTACACAATAGCACGTGACAAAGCTAACTACTTATAAGTTGAGTTCCTATTGTTGAAGCCCTTGAGCGTACACCTAGGAGGTTTTATTTTAAAAATAAAAAATAGAGTGTATGTTAAAAGAACTTAGTGAGTTTTAGATTTTCTATTCAAATCATATTTAACAATACCATTATAAAACATATATGTTTCCTGAAATCAAATTCTTAATTTACTTTTAAAGTAAATAGTGGCAACATTATTATTTTCAATAATTTTCTAACATGATATAGCCAACCACTAACTTCTTTGCCACATGGTACCCTTAGGTATAAAGTCACAGAGACGGTTCTGCATTGCTTACCTGCGACCTGATAACCGGTAGTTATGGAGCTAGTTCTACATCGCTTACCCACACTAGGTTAATTGTTATATACCAGTGCTATAGAGCTGGTGCAACATCCTTTACCCATAACAATTTTATCTTGTAGTAAAATACTCCATAAGTGTAGAGGGCGACTCACGGGACTACGAATAGATATAATACAACCTATTGTTAGTAACTGTCTTGCCCTAGACACCATTATGCATGATTGAAATATTATAACTAGTATAATAATGTGTATAAAACATAACGGTATACCAAGGCTAAAAATTTGTTTCCTCTTTATCAATAAATAACATCATTGCAATGTAAATTCAAATCATATGAAATTTAACTTTCAAAATAAAATGCATATATTGCTAGATCATAAACTCGTACTATCAATATTCTCTTATAAGCTATCATTCATATGAAACTCAAGATAAATATTCACTTCATGATAAACTAGAAACCATTTTCATATAATCAATTTAAAATACACAAAGTTTTTGCAATTTATCACCCAGCATACTCATGCATTTTGTGCCTCTCCTTTAATTACGCAAATCACATTTCACTTAGGAATTTATTGCCAAATTTGTAATAAGACATTAAAACTATAAACTCGGTTTAACCAAATTCGAGATTAGTGTTTAATCATGTAACACATATGCTAATTATGTTTAGGGTTTAACTTCTGTAAGCTAATATATTATTCTCTGTTTCAAAATATAACTTAAAAAATTATTACCATCTTTTACTTATTCTAACTTATTAATTTCTTCACAACCCAGTTTCACCCAATTAATTCACCATATGTCCAAATATGTGATAGTTTAAATGCTAACTTTTCCTATTTGATTTTTTACAATAACAACCTTAAAATTCCAACTTATTTACATGATAACAATTTCAACTTCATTACTTTCCACATACACTCCATATACTTTTCTTTTTCCAAATAATAACATAACACTTCATTTAATAATTCCAAGGTCATAAATACACTTAATGATCATCCCTGATCACAATCACATTTTCATTACGTCATAATTATGCTTTTTTATCACTATTATAAAGCTAGTGCAACATCCTTTACCCGCAAGAATTTTATCTTTCAGTAATATACTCTATAAGTGTAGAGGGCAACTCACTAGACTACTAATAGACATAAAACAACTTGTTGTTAGTAACTAACACACCCTGGACACCGTCATGTATGATTGAAATATTATAACTAGTATGATAATGTGTATAAAACGTAACGGTATACCAAAGGCTAAAAATTTGTTTCCTCTTTATCAACAAATAACGTCATTGCAATGCAAATTCAAATCATATGAAATTTAACTTTTAAAATAAAATGCATATATTGCTAAATCATAAACTCCTACTAGTAATATTCTCTTATAACATATCGTTCACATGAAACTCAACATAAATATTCACTTCATGATAAAATAGAAACCATTTTCATAAAATCTATTTAAAATACACTAACCTTTTTGCAAGTTATCGCCTAACATACTTATGGGTTCTGTGCCTCTCCTTTAACTACACAAATTTCATTTCAACTGGGAATTTATTTCTAGATTTGAAAATAAGGCATTAAAACTATAAGTTCAGTTTAACTGAATTTGATATTAGTGTTTAATCACTTCACAATAAAAACCTTAAAATTCCAACTTATTTACACCATAATCATTTCAACTTCATACACTCCATATACTATTCTTTTTGTAAATAATAACATAACACTTCATCAATGTCACAAACATACTTAGTAACCATCCCTGATTAATATCACATTGTCATTACATCACAACCATACTTTTATATCAGTGTTATAGAGCTGGTGCAACATCCTTTACCCTTAACAATTTTATCTTGCATTATTATACTCTATAAGTGTAGAGGGCGACTCACTGGACTACTAATATACATAATACAACCTGTTGTTAATAACTGACATGCCCTAGACACCTTCATGCATGATTGAAATGTTATAACTAGTATAATAATGTGTATAAAACATAACAGTATACCAAAGTCTAAAGTTTTGTTTCCTCTTTATCAACAAATAACATCATTGCAATGTAAATTCAAATCATATGAAATTTAACTTTTAAAATAAAATGCATATATTGCTAGGTCATAAACTTGTATTAGCAATATTCTCTTATAACTTATCATTCACATGAAACTCAAGATAAATATTCACTTCATGATAAAATAGGAACCATTTTCATAAAATCAATTTAAAATAAACTAACTTTTTTGCAAGTTATTGCCCAACATAGTTATGCCTTATGTGCCTCTCCTTTAACTACACAAATTGCATTTCACTTAGGAGTTTATTTCCAAATTCCAAATTCGGTTTAATCGAATTCGAGATTAGTGTTTAATCACATAACACATATGCTAATTGTGTTTAGGGTTTAACTTCCTTAAGGCAATCTACTGTTGTCCGTTTCAAAATATAACTTAAAAAATTATTACCATCTTTTACTTATTTTAACTTGTCGATTTCTTTAAAACCCAATCTCACCCAACTAATTCACCATATGTCCAAATATGTAATAATACAAATGCTACCTTTCCCATTTTATTTTTCACAATAATAACCTTAAAATTGCAACTTATTTACATTGTAACCATTTTGACTTCATTACTTTCCACATAAACTCCATATACTATTCTTTTTCCAAGTAATAACATAACACTTCATTTAATAATTCTTCCAATGCGACAAATGCACTTAATGACCATACTTGATCACATTGATATTATCATTACATCATAACCATGCTTTTATATCAAAAATGCCATTAAGGCTAAACTTAACAAATTTTTTATTAAACTTTTCCAGTACAATTCCATTTGATTTCTAACAATTAAAACCAATTCTAAACTAATTATTTTTCATTTCTTTACTTCAATAGCATCAAAATCTTGTTATGAATATAATAAAACATCAAAACAGAATTTTGGATCATATCAAACTAAAAACCCTAGCTATGGTCGATTCTTTCAAGCTTGATCTCTTAGGCTACCAAGCTTAATCTCTTAGGCTACTTTCTTGTTTTCAACCCTTTAATGCTTCTAAGCTTATTATCTACTCCATGGAA
>JAOSBN010115939.1:0-37935 GCA_027563595.1 Erythroxylum suave | reverse complement strand
CTAAGTTTATACAATGAATGCTCTTGCCTGGAATCGTGGCGCTGGTTCGTCAGGTGTGACGACATACCTTCGTCCAGGCGCATAATGTCTTCCTTGGTATCGATGTTGATGCCGACGATCGCTCATAGGTGTAGCGGCAGGGGCACTTGAAGTGGTTGCAGTTGCTCCCGAGAGGTCGCCTCTATTGATCTGGTTCCCATTGGCTTGATTTCTGTTGTTGCTATTATTGCCAGTAGTGTCAGTAGCCTTTGCACTGTTGTTGGAACTGTTGTTGGCATTTGCGCTGTTGTTATTGTTGTTGTTGTTGTTATTTCTGTCTCCATTTCTTCCATTTCGTGTAGTTCCATCGTTAACAGACGAAGTGGTGGCTGCAGCGGCAGTAGCGACAGTAGATGAAGTCGTGGCTTGGGCTCCGCCGTTACGACCTCTGCGAGTAGTAGTGGTAGTCACATCAGCGGTGGCGGCGGCGGCGGCAGTGCTGGTGGTGGCAGCAGTTGTGCCTGCACTGTTGGCAGCATTACCGTTATTGCCATTGTTGCCAGTATTGCCGTTGTTTCCGACGTTGCCATTCTGGTTGTTGGCATTGTTACCAGTACCTGGATTGGCAGCGTTGCCATTCTGGTTGGCTCCATTATTGTTGTTATTACCGGCATTGTTGGTCACTTCAAACTTGGTGCAGTCTTCTTGAGCTCCGCGTTGGGCAACCTATCTGAGTCAGCGCATGGCTATCGTTCAACGAACCGAAACACTCACCGGCATGAGAGGAGGCTGATGATTGGATGTGCCCATCATGGTACAGACGCGATAAAATCCAACAGGCAGCCCATTGGTTACGGTAGCCTTGAGCAACCCACGACCGTTTCCATCATCGTTGATGCCCTTGAAGAATGTAAAGGTGGATGCCGATGGTGGTGTAGCATCATTCAACGATTGCAATTGCTGAATCACGACATGGCAATGTCCGATCACTTTTCCACCTTGGAGCTGTTGAGGGGCTGCATAGTATGTCACATCTGGGTTGGTGAAGACACCCGCAACTAGATTCTGAACTTGGACAGAGACATCAAAGGGAGTGTTGGCTTGAACAGCTTTGCCAGTTTGTGGAAATTGAATCATAGCCGCGATCATGTTGTCCTTCGATGGGATATCACCCATAACAATGCCATTGCATGAGCCTCCAGTGAGTTGCTGGCCGTTGGTGACTGTCTTTCCCTGGCAGAAGTTGATGAAATTCTGGTCATCCCTAGAGATCGATATTAGTTTGATTCAATCAAACTACCTTTAAGACGACTCACGTGAGAGATGGCGATTGGCCTTCCTTTGGATTACCGTTAGATTCACTTGCGGCCTGGACGACTTGAGCGTTCAACGCAGCATTGCCGGTATTTGCATTGTTCGCGCCGTTGTTGTTGTTGTTGTTGTTATTCCCTCGATTCTGGGCAATGGCACCGTCTAGGAGGGAGAGGATAGACAGTAGAGAAACAATCAGAGATGACCTGTGCATCTTGAAAATTTGACCGGCAACGTAAATATGATTGAAGACTGTGGTAAGAACTCAAAGAGAGCGCACGTTCAACGTGGGCTTGATTGAAAGCGAATGGAAGAGAGTGTGAGTCTGACCGGCAGAGGAGCAAGGAACGACTGGTGACGAGGCACCTAGCTGACGAGAATGCGTGCTCGAAGCAGAGAATGAAGCTTGTTTGGCAAGATGAGCTTGGCGATGCGGGAACATTATGTATTCTGCTGAGTATTCTGACATTGTGACGATGTTTCAAGCACTAAACGCCGGAAGTCGAGGCATGCGTTACCCACCTAGCTGATAGTGTTCGAGGGACCAAAGGAAAATTGCAAGGGACGCGATGGGCGGTAGCAGAGGTGGACTCAAACAGTGCGACGAGACTGCTTACCGGGAACAGCTGCGAACACGAGCGTCAACTGTGTGAGAGAGTCACGACTGCGCTGTGCAGTGTTTCGGAGTCGACTGAAGTCTTGAAGGGGAGAGAGCTGGTGAAACGTCAGCGAAGCGCCAATGGGGGATGAGGGGCGGACTCTGGGCCAAGCAGTGTCCGGCTGCCGTTGGCCTTTTGGAACGCCGCAGGTCGCACGACCCGGCAGCCTCGTCTCGAATCCGCTTCAACCTCGCGGATCCCTTCACTCCCCACGACAGATGCAGGTACCGCGGACAGGATATTGGCTGCAATGTTTCGAAACATCAAGCTGCTGGGAGGACGGCCTTGTGGACGCAGCGGAGGACAGTTCGTGTCCACGACGATCTACACATTGTGCCGACAGACCCGGATGATCTTTGAGGCACGTCTGGAGCGATGCACACCCAGGACTCTGTCGCTGGACTGTATTAGAAGATGGATGACATAGCTGACGAAAAGATCGACCGTGCGGCTCTCGCGCCGATGCCACAGCGCCAGACTCGACAATTCGGTGCCGGTTCCAGTGAAGGAGCTGACTGTAACCAGCTAGCGC
Source organism: Erythroxylum suave (assembly GCA_027563595.1). NCBI lineage: Eukaryota > Viridiplantae > Streptophyta > Magnoliopsida > Malpighiales > Erythroxylaceae > Erythroxylum > Erythroxylum suave. Next base: position 35,454 of record JAOSBN010115939.1, on the reverse strand, counting down.
CAGCAGCCACGCGTTTCAGCCAATCCACCACCTCTTGACCCCTAAATATCTTGCACAAGCTCCCGACAGCTATCGCGACGTGCATGAACACATGGTTTCATCGTGTGAACACCGTCTCCTACTTGAAAAGGTGCGACCCGTCTACAGTGATTCCTAACCACTGTTCTCCTCAGTTTCATTTAACCTACAAACATCCTCAAACTCTCATGAGCTCGCCTCGTCCGAAGAAGCTGGCTTTCCCGGACAGCGTCACACTCCTCACTCTCTTGACATTGTCCGCTTCCAAAGCAAGATCGACCTCGACAGCTATGGTGCAGCCTCTTCCCATCTCGACGCCTTGCTGTATTGCGTACACGTGTCTTTGCGTCCGTTGAGCCTTACTGCTGTTGGAATCTTCGGCCGCTTTTGATGCCACCCGGTCCAGGGTATTCTCTGACTCGGATGTTGTAGCATCGGGCTTTGTCTTAGGTTCTACTGTGATATCCTCTTCCAGAGCCAGATAGCATGCCAGCGCGCTGCACGCGCTGCCCGTTCCAGGGTCCTCAATTCCGTTTGTGATGACTCTTGCTTGGATCGAGTAAATCAAAGGTTCTCCGGCCTGAACTAGAGAGCTCCGCTTCTTGTAGTAGAGGGCCCCAACATACCCTGACTTCCAGTCTTCATCCAGTTCAACTTCAGGTGCTTTGGCAGCCTCTAATGCGGCCAGGACTTCAGGAGCATCGGTCAGGTCGATCAGAGCAAAGGTCATGCCTTTGACAATGGAAACTACTGGAAATGCTTTACCCTTGCATTTGCCGATCGTTGGAACGATTTGTAATTGGGGCTGTACATTCAACACCTTGTCAAAGCTCACCTTTCCGCTATGCAGATGAAAGTCCTGCGGTACGGAGCACGCCGCGACCTGTCTCTGCATGTTGTAAAACACTGGAACCGGTCCAGACTTGGTCATGAGTACGGTGGTGAGTGGCCTATCTTGATCCTGACTCGGAATTGACTCGCAACATTGGAAGACCTTGAAGATTCAGGCAATTAGTCCAGGTCATATCGAGTGAAACCAGTCCACTCACGTAGTGTATCGTCCCTATGATACAATGGCCTGAGAAAGACAGCTCTTCTCCAGCCTCCGTAAATATTTCGACTCGACGAGGGAGATTCTGGCTTGGTGCATCGTGAATGAAGACCGTGCCAGTGAAACCAAACTCCTTAGCAACAAGTGACTTCTTCTGGAGTGTAAGACTGTTTCCACGGACAGCGACAATGGCAAGCCGATTGCCTTGAAACTGTTCTGTCGAGAAGACCTAGCATTCGACAGTCGTTAGACGCTGGCTCTTGGCCGTTGTATACTAGTAAAATGGGAGCTCGATGGTTGAAAGTGAGACACGCGGTCTGTAAGTAAAGCATTGTCCTCATTCTGGCCGTTGCGACCTTCTCGGTCAACTTTTGATGAATTGAAGTGACCATGACTGGGGCAAGCAGATAAGGAGATTTCATGCATGGACGTACCCCCAGAATTGCAAAGGTGTGAGGACCTGCTGCCATGACGCCTGATTACTGCAGTGTATCGATCGTTTCACCTGATCAATGCGAGATTGAGGACAAGCTCTATGATGCAGAAAAGTCTGATCAAAGACAACGCAGAGGCCACTATCAACACGAATCACACTCGTGCTAAGTTACAGACGTACCATAGCTACTAGTTGCAGATGCGGCTTGCAGCCTTACTGTTGGTATCACGTATGCTTGGCGTGTCTCTTGCGCCGTTCTACTACTCATGTGAAATCGGGCAATTTGGTACACATCTTGATACATGTGACTACGTGGTAAGTTGAAGTAGTGCTTGTCGAGAGATTACACACTTAATGTTGGATCGAGATTACTAGTGCGGATTGTTGCAGGTTGAGGCATGGGTCGAGCAGTTCCGTCAATCAATATATTTGCGTCTGACAGAGGATATGCTGAGAAAGATGGGCGAACCAGCATGGATGCTAAGAACACGCCATCACGCCTTGAGATTGCTTCAAGACATGCACATTAGACAGAACAAGCTGGCTAGTGTTCGGAGTCTACAGCATCAATATGTCTATCATAAGTTACACGGTGCTACATATGCATCGCTGAATCTCAAAACTATGATTCGCTTTCTGCTTTGTACGGTTGCCAGTAGCCACATAAACCGAAAGATGCCAAAGATGCGCCAACCCGGGCGTCTCCTCCCCTGTAGCGACCATTGAAATCACAGTGCAGAGGCTAGCTAGCCAAATCGACATCTGCAAGCCAAAAAATTGCATACTCGACTGTGTCAAGACAACAGCTCAGAATCCATTATCATGCAAATCACGTAATATGCCCCAATCAACATCTATGTTCGCAACGGCATGGCAGATAGCAGCGTAATGCACTGATTGGTAGAGCAAAGGTAATGAAAGTCATACTGATAACCAACTATTATGTCTGTGCTTGGATTAATAAGGACAGGCTCTATCGCTCAGATTGCAATAGTTGAGACGACAGGAGCATCTCGCCGTCGTAATCTATTGAATGCTTTCTACAGGTACACAAAAGTCTCATCGACAAGAGTGACTACAAGAATGGCACGGTATATGTACAATCAATGGTGGTACACGTGTGACAAGTTACTTCCTTCGCTTCATTACCTTTGTGCACATCTCTTCGAGACCGTTCTTGGCTTCACCTGCTGGAAGTATGCTGATGGCTTGGATGGCCTTATCGCAGTACTCTTGAGCCAATGCTCGAGTCTGCTCTAGTCCGTCACTTTGGAGTACAATGTCTCGCGCCTGTCAAACAGTCAGTGAGCTCTGAGTATCATGGCAAATAAAAGACTTACCGTTTGTACATCGCCTTCCCCGGCGAAACGTCTTCCGACCAGTTTACCCAACTCAGGTCGACTTCGCCATGCGAAAAGGAGCGGAGCTGTGGCCAGACCAAGTTCCAAGTCGGCTCCAGCAGGCTTTCCCAGTTCAACTCCACTGACAGTGTAATCCAGCATGTCATCCACTAGTTGGAAGGCTAGACCAATATTCCTGCCATAGGAATATGCGGCTTCTACAATATGAGGCGCACAGTCGCCTAGCAAAGCCGCTGAACGACACGATTTGCTGATGAGGCTTGCTGATTTGAGATACGTCTTCTGAAGATAGTATGAAATGGTGTCCTCGCTCCACGAAGGGTTCTTTTCATCCAAAGCAGTGTTCTTGAGTTGCATGAATTCTCCCTCCACCAGATTGGCGATGATGGTAGCCATCAGTTCGATTACTTCGGGGTCTCGTAGTCGCGCCAATGCTATCGAAGCACGCCCTAGTAGAAAATCACCAGCCAACACCGCCATCTTGTTCCCGAACTCTATGTTGGCAGAGGGTGCCGATCTTCTTGTCGTAGAGAAATCAATGACATCGTCGTGAAGCAGAGAAGCAGTATGGATCAGTTCGGTAATCTCTGCTAACCTGCGCTGGGACGGCAGTACTGAGGTATCGTCGGACAGAGCGTATTTGGGTTCTTGGGAAGGATCGGTGAGGGGCGTTTGGTCCGGATTGTTGTCGAAAAGTATCGCGGGTGAAGTGATTGGTGTGTCAACGTATGACTTTGGAAACTCAGACACCTGATTTCGAGACTGCTTCGGTGTGGATGCAGTCGCTCTTGACATCAACAACACAAGCAGTGGCCGTACATGTTTGCCTTCGCTCTGAGTGTAGTATTTTGCTACTGTGTCGAGTAATGGGTGACCAGAACCAAGCAATTGCCGGATGTTCTTGCTTAGGAATTTGAGCTCTTTGCCAACGATTCGAAGGGGATCGATAGTGACAGGTGCACCATTTTGTGATGTTGCATTATCTGCAACAATGTTTTGGAGCTTTGCGAAAGCGGACGACAGCGCAGAGTTGTGGTTATGAGACGAAGAAAGACTCCTTCGAGCAGTTGTCAGATACTGTGTCTCGCGGATACATTGTGAGCAAATGAACTGCGCAGCAGGTTTTGTTGAAGCCAGTCGATTCAGCGTCGCCGTTTGACGCGCCGCGGAACTGATCATACTATTTCGTTGTATGTCTGAGGAATCCGACACATCGCACGATCTATAAAGGAAGCAGGTTGGACCAGGGACTTGTTGGCTTGAAGGAGACTCTTCCTGAGCACTGCGGCACTTTTTTGTGAAGACTTGGGTTGAACTGCGAACAGATCAGCGCCGCAAATCCCATCCCGACGGTCTGCCGTATGCACAATTCCACGCTAATAACGTCAACGACTTTCCTTGCTGACTGATAACCATTAATCAGAGCATCATGTCTGCATACAAGTCATACAAGATAGAAGTAGCCATCTACTCTGGCTTTCGAATGATTTCTATCGTTGTAGGTCGTGATCTATCATGAGTCTAGTTATTCGATGTCTTAGAAACGCCATTGTACTCCGACCTTCTATGCCGCACCGAGGTTGACCGAGTCTTTCCACTCCTGCCACTCCGCGTACGATGCACTCGCCTTCAAGCCGGTATATCTGACCACATGGAAATCCTTGACTTCTTCCCACGGTCTCGCTATTGACCTCAGCAGACGTTTGGCCCCGGGTTCCCAGCCCGACTTGCGCATTAGGCTTTCCAAGGTCTCTTCCTTTGTCCAGCCCTGCTCAACCGCCACGTCCGGTAAATATGTTGCATTGTGCCTGCGATACCGATGCATGAAGCTTATGCGAATGCCATGTGTTCCTAACGTCCAGTCCATCGGGTTCTTGCAATCCTCAAAGTCTGCGAGCAAGGTCAAAGAGCAGGACAGATTCGGTATTATTGATTCAGGAATCGGTGAAAATCGGGTGTCTTCGAATGCAGATGTGAGGGCATATTGTTCCAACCCACTCTCTAGAGGCAAAGCTTCAAAGGTACCGATGCAGCCTCGCAACGACTTATGACCTGATCTAGACACAAGATTCCACGTCACAAACATAGGATATGCTTCAGTGATTGAGATTCTGGACGCGTACGAGGAGGTCGTGGTCGCATCGGTCGTTGTGGAGTTTGTGGTTTGTGAGTTGGAAGACTTCACGGATGTGGAGGAGGGTGTGGATGAGAGCGACCGAGACGGTGACGACAGTGCTTGTAGCCGAGATATAGAGCGTACTTGAGGTGCATGGTCGTCACTCTTTACTGTATCCTCGGATCCAACCTGCGTAGCCTCTTCCTCATGAATTTCTTCGCCACTCTGCAAGGACTCGGCAGATGCTTCTTCTGGCTTTGCATATAGATCTAGTATCTTTTGCAACGATACATGAGGTGTGTCGCTGAAACTGGAAGCAAGTACTTCAAAGCAGAAATAAGCATGGGCTGGAGACGCCATTGATTCGGCGCGGGGTGGCTATCGAGGTGGGAGGCGGGCAAGATCGAATATCGGAGGAAAAGTGCTTCGAGTCGGCTCGGACTGCAGACCCCAAAGCGGCAAGGCAACATGCAAGGTAATGAATGAAAGAAGGTGTCGTGGTATCATGGATGAAAAACAAAGTCAGAGTTGCCTAAAATCTATACTAAGTAGATCGAGTGCATCTGCGTGGTAGACGACTAACGCAAAAGGCGGGTCGATCTATAATCGGTACTCTAAGGTACATGCCGATCGTAAATAAGGCTGACCACTCGCGGGCGATGCTTGACCCTGATACTGACCCAATGTACACTGAAGCCTTAGCCGCAGCGAAGATGCTTACTCTCGAAAGGGCGCACGGCTCAGACGTGACCGAAAACATGTGGAGAATGGCGGCGAAGGAAGAAGGGGTGGATTGGTCCTACGACATGGCACTTTCAAATGTGCTGTTGCTCTTCCCACTATCAGCACGATTTCTTCCCATGTTGGAGTATGTACCGTCAATCTCTTCATCATCCTCGCGGGCCACCAGGCGGACGGCGCCTCCACCTTTACCTTTTCTCTCTGAAAGCAGGCGTTGCTCCTCCATTGCACGTTTGCTGAACTCATTCACTAGATTGCGGTAGTATACTTCAGCTTGTACAGTCAAGCTGTATAGCTCTGGTTTCCATCCTTCGAAGTTCATAGACAGCGGGTCTGCACCTGCTTCCATCAGGGCTCGAATTGCTTTGAGATTTCCAAATGCACAGGCGTTGTGCAGACAAGTATTACCCCGATGATCTATCGCCTTGACATCGGCACCATGTTCCAACAGTGTCGATATTGTTGATGTATCTTCTGTTGTTCTGACCATTGGCCGCGACACCGACGCGACCGTTCTTGCCAGAGCTCCAGCCGCCAGAAGCAGAGGTGTACGTCCTTCCCTGTCCTTGCGGCTGATCGTTGATGGGAATCTAGCGCAAAGTATTTGTACAACAGGCGAATGAAGTCCAGCAGCCGCTAAATGTAGTGGTGTCTGACCGTCTACATTGACGGACACACCATGATTTGCATGCGCGTCGTCGCAAATAACGTCAGGAGAGGATGAAACGCTGTCATGTCCGAGCAGTATGAGATGTCGCTAACTTTGTGAGATTGGGCACTGAGACTAGAGGACATCACCCACTACAATATCAATATACCCTAGAGATGCTGCAAGATGCAGAGACGTATCGGCTTTCTCGTTCAGACAAGAATTATACAGTAATTGAGGCTTGATGCTTAGTATTCGTCGTACCAGCGACACGTCGTTCAGTAGAATGGCCTGCCGAAGCCTCTCAGAGGCATTGTCACCGGCCATACTCGTGCATTGTCACAGATGTTCGTGGATCAGTGTTATTTACGACGGCTCGACAGGTGAGTTGATATATTGTTTACCTGCGAACGTCGGGGCCGCAGCGCGCATGCGGAGTGACCCCAAACCCCACACTAGTCGTGGTTTCACCAGTCCCCCCACCTGAAATCACCACGGTTTGAACACACGGCCTGAGCCATGACAAAGCAATATGGCCGTCGATTGGTGTCATGTACTCAAAAAAGAGACTCTTCGGAGGGTTTGGCACGGTTCGAGCGCTGTCAAGCAGAACTCGAATGGTATCTGCGACCGTACCGTACCGCGTCAGACATACCACAAGAGTCGCGTGCGTAGTGATGCCCTGGGCATGAGTTGATGGTATCGACCAAAGGTTGCAAGTAATCCATCAAGCCTCTCGGCTAGTGACTACTTCTTTTTCAATATGTACTCCTTCTCTCCTGTGACTTTGTCCCATACAGTCTCGATGATACCTCGGATGGGCCGACGTTTTCCACTAAATGTCATATCGGCGTGTAGCTTGTCATAGATGCTTGGGAGTCCTGTCGCTCGGTAGCGGGCTCTCAGCTCATCGTACGCCTGCTTGTCGTATATGTCCCAGAACTCTGCCTCAGTGTAATACACACGAGCATATAACACTTTCTTGCCGTGCAATTCTTCCGCTTTGCGTTCCAAATCCCGATTCAGCTCAATGAACTTTGAGGGATTTCTTGGACCTCTTCCGTAAACGCCAATACCAAACAGCCTTTGATCAGAAACATTTGCAAACCGAGAGACAAACTTTGCCGCCATCTTGAACTCATTTCCTGATTGGCCTGGGCACAGAAAGAATTGTGATTCTGGTAGCAGCTTCCTGACATGGCTCATAAAAGCTGCAACATTGTCTGATGGAATACCAAAATCTTGCACCACATATTCGTTTGCGAGCCCAGTCTTGTGCAATGCATGGTAACAAGTCCTCGAATCGAGTAGTGGGTCTGCTAATCTCCTCGTGATCCGGTTATTGGGTACATGGAAATGCTTGAATGCCAATTTGGCACCCCAAAAGGCGCCATGGTCATATCGGAAGAAGTAGTCAGTGACGTTCATCGTGATGAGTTCTGACTTTCTGCTGAGAAGGTCTTCTATCGAGTCAGAAAACCAATGTACCTCTTTCTTCGAAAGAACCTTCGCCTTTGGCTTGTCAGTCAGGCGACCCAGCATCATGACAGCAAGGCCTGGCCTATAGAAGATTCCGTCAATGTAGTCTATGTCCTGTTTCATGCCCTCCTCCATCATTTCGGGAATGGTCGTAACATCGGTGATTGGTATTAGCTCAAGGTCGACGAATGGCTTTGCGTTGATGAGTTCAATAGTAAGCAATGTGACAATACCCAGGGTCCCCATCGTACCGCCAGCGCCCTCCAGCAGATCAGCGTTCACATCCTTACTTGCATGCTCCAATGTTCCATCAGCAAGCACAATCTCAATCTCTGATACGGTTTGTTGAAATAGACCGTACTTGAACATACTACTCTCACCGCTGACGCTTGAGTATCCACCTCCGACTGTGATGCCTTTGAGCTCCATCACAACCTTTGGTACGAGACCTGCACTAAGAGTATGGGCGATAAGCGCATCCATAGGTACGTTGGGCTCTGCTCTGACCGTCTTTGTTGTGAGGTCTACTGGAAACAACCTGCGCAGAGTACTGGTGTCAACGATGGCATCGCGATCGAACCTGGTTGTTCTAGTAGACGACGTGCTTCCATGGTAGACACGAAAATATTGCTTGTTCTCATGGAAGAATTGAACTCGTTCTCTGATGCGCGAAACAGCCGAGTTATGCTCGTCGAGCAATTTAGTATCCTGCATTGCAAGACGCTTGTCGGAAGTGAAAGCCTGTGTGAAGTATATCTGAACTGGACGGAACTTGATCTATTTGATGTCAATTGGAACTCGTTTGTCTCGAAGATTTACTTATGCACGCGTGAGTAATGTTCGCGAAAGGAAATATACAAGTTGTTGATAGGCCTTACTAGTACGCGTCGTCATATGGACTGGATAGGATGTCTCGGGAACGCTATTTCTCGGCGCCACTTTGGCTGAGCTACAGGCTTCACGTACCTGCAGGTGCCCGAGACATGCCTGGCAACGTTGCCCATAGTCAGCAAGCCAAATCATGCTTGCGATCGAAACCTCACAGTCTTGCATGAGTGTGCCACCAGTCAAACAGTTCGGAATAGAATCATTGACCTCATTGGTACTCTAGATAAACCTTCCTCGTAATAGTCGTTGCTGATATAAAATGAACGCTCAAGGATAATGTGTGACAAGAAACTACATCACAGCCCTCACTATCTGATTGCTGGTAGATTTGCTAGTCGGCGTTGTTCGTCACAGAAGCCCTTGGCCAAATGAGGCATTATCTCAAGCCCCGAGCTCAAAGTCTTCTCGACTTCAGGAAGTATGCGGTCTGGATTATGCTTCTTTGCTTCTTTCTTTGTGTCAAATTCGGCCTTTGCAGCAGTGGCAGTCTCCTCCGAGATCGCAACGCTGTAATTTGGATTGCTGACACTACCTTGTCCGGCTCCTCCACCCGATGGTGACTCGATCCCAACCTTACGCATGGCCGAGATCAGCGCGCACATGAATTTTGAACGGCGGAACTGACGCAGTGACTCATTATGCCAGTTTGATTTGTGACGGATCTCTACCCGAAGATCGAGCTGTTTCAGATCACCGACTGACACAAGGTTGATATCGATCTCTTCTTGGTAGTCGCGACTGTTGTCCGGCGCTTTGACAAAGGCATGGAGTTCTGCACGAAGCGCTTCTAGTTCGGCAAATGTCGTACTTGAATTGACTGAAAAAGCAAGTCGCTCCTTCATAGCTTTGGATCGAGAGATATTGTCAATCCACAGATTGCCCACCACATTGTTTGCAACTTGAACAAGAGTGTTGGTCTCGATCTTGCGGAGAATGGTGTACAGAAGTGAGATGCGTACGACTTCATATTCGGTACCGCTGACGTCGATACGATCGCCGACATCGAAGGGATGCTTGACAAAAACGAGAATACATGCAGCGTTGAACTCGCCGACAGTCTGGCCGAATGAGAACGCTGACGCAGACAGGATCGTTACGATGTTTTTGTAGTTATCCGCAACAAAACTGCTGAAGAATGCTGCATATATGAATGCAACGATGACAAAGATGATCACAGAGAGCACTCTGTCAAGAACCTGCGGGAATTAGTACGTGAGAGGAGAGTTCTGGAGCTTGAGTTTACCTTGATTGCGTCTTTGACATTATTGGCTGATCTCCACATGTCCTTTCTTTCCCGGGAATTGTTGACCACAAGCAATATCATCTCCTCAAGATTGACGTCCCCATTGGCGTCTTTGTCGAGCTGAGCAAAGATAAATCTTGCCGGCTCCTCAAAGCCCTCACCGAGCACCTCCAGAATGTCGCTTTCAAAGATAGCATCGGCCTTTGGCTTGACCAGGGACCGGTAGATTCGGCGTGCAAGAGCTTCTGCACCTACACGGCGTTCAAGGGCTGCCTCTACAACGGCGTGTGTAGCAGTTGGATTGAGAACCTGTGTACCAGCAATATCGGTGGCCATTCTTCCAAATGCTGCGACTAGTCTTTCGCCAAAGTAGTGAATGTCGCCAAAAACTCGAAGGATGGATCGATCGGCTGAGTATGATCGGAGAAGCTTTTGCACATTGGTAGTGTCATGAATATCATAATCCTCATCAACGAAATCTGGATGGTGGTCATAGAATTTCTTGAGGGACGCGGCATATAGCGTGTCGATTGCTCGAGTTGTGAATTTGATATCCTTGATCTTCTCACGATACTGCTTGCCGTGATAGTTGACGCTGATCAACTGCATAAGAGCCTTCTCAGCAAGTAAAAGAGCGCTAGAGCCAAGTGATGCCTTCATGACATTTCTCAGGATTATGATCCATTGGATCTTGTTCTTGTTGGCCGGATTGAAATAAACATCTTTATCCAGTGAATAGGTGATGGGTATACAGCACAGTGCCATGATAGCCCAAATGAATATTGACAGGGGGACTTCAACGGCGTGCAAAAGCAGAGAATACTTTCGTACACCTGTGCTGATTATCCCACAAATCCCCTGGAACAAATATGGAAGTGAAAATGCGATCAATTTGGCGATCCAGAGCGAGAACCAGACCACCTCGATGTAAATAAAGAGAGCAAGGGTTGACATGCCATCGATCGTGCTTGACCTATACTTGGTTGCGAATAGTACCAGGGGAATGACAAGGAGGGTCGCAACGGGGATGATGTAGATGCAGTATCTGACCAAGCGATTCTCCAAGAGGTCGTAGATAAACTTGCCAGTTTTGGTGAGGGTGTTGTCCAGAGTGATATCGTTAGATATCTCGATCGGTGCCGGCCTGATCATAGAAGGCTTTCTCGTGGCACTGGCACCACTCGAGATCTCCTTCTCACTGACAGTCAAGGTGGCCTTGCCTGAGCTTGAAATCACAGGTACCTCCATGGCGACGATAGTGTCCTTGTGCATTCTGGCTGTTGCAAAGGGAGACTGTGAGAGAAGCAGCCGCGTTCGGGCAGACGCGTTGCCTATAAAGTTCTGGGCGAGGCATTGTCATCACCAGTGATAGGACTCAGAGAAATATTTTCCATCCAATACTGGTGACAGGATCAAAATTGGAGAGTGAACTTGCAGGCTGGCTGAAATAAAGCGTGCGGCTGAGGATAGTGGAACTGTACAAGCTTCACGGTTCGGCGATCTCACTGGCCAGTTTTGCAACCTGCATGGCGCGACGAATCTTATGCTGCAGCCCAGAGGTTCTGGATTCGAGTATTGTAAGGCAAGATACGCATTGGACATCTGCAGCTTGCGATTGTCTGGCTCATGAGCAAGCAGGCCTGACAACATCTTCTGTGTCGGCGTTGATGGTTGTCTGTTGACGGTGCAGAGCCCGATGAATCCTCTTGACATCCGTACATTTGCGCGACGACCAGAGTCCCCCAGCGCAGTTGTGACACGCTTGCGCCATGCTTGGAGCTGATTTAAGAGCAAACAGATCCAAGCCATGTGGCCGGAGCTCCCGCAGGAGGCCAGTCTGTCTAACCTGTCTCGGCGAGCTTAGGGCGACACATACCTCTTTGTGGTCGTCCTCCGCACGCCTGCTCGCCCCTAAGCGATGGGGCTGGCTGAACTACCCATCACACCTACCTCGCCAGTGTGTGACATGTCATGCTATCGACCAATGGGACGATGGGATTCACAGCAAAGATTGTGTGCTCGCGTAAGCTTTGATCCTTGACGTTTAGGTTATTTAGGCTAGTAATTCGGTGTGCCATAGTTCACTACTTCGCGTTTTTCCTGTCGGCCTCGAACTGCACCACTCCGGAAAGTCTTTGCTAGCACCTCGTATGGCCGTGAGGACGCGAAGGCACAATTTTGATACTACAAAAAAAGGGTCCATTGACGACGAGGTCAACCGTAATGGAGGTACTGCGGCTTCTCTTGCCTGTTCAATGTATCCTGTTCACTGCAGATTTACCGCCGCAAAGGCAGCACAATGGTGTGCAAGACATCTGTTCGGAATTAGCTTCAAGCATGCCGCAAGATGGCTTTTGAGTCTCTGGTAATGCTTTCAACGAGATTGTACAGCTTCAAGAATAGTGGCGTCCAATACTTTGACAGGGTCGTATTTCGTGCTTGCTTGCTGGATCCGCTGGCAGTTCGACTTGTATTTCGACCCGTTCTTGTTGTCACTATCTTCTAAAATGCTAATCACAGCATTTCTGATCGCCTTGACGGAGGGCTGGTCAGTTCGCAAGTTAACCGCGACCCCGACATGCTCCGCCAGTGTTGAAACATGTGCTTTGTCCTGAAGGAGACCGGCAAGCACCATTGGAACCCCTGCCTTGATGGATTGCAATACTGTACCATATCCGCCGGCCGACACAAGAACGGAGGCCTTTATTATCAGTACTAAATTCGATACCAGGGGCGGATCACTTACATGTGGAAGCAAGAGATCGAATGGGACAAATTGTGCCAGTCTCGCATTTGGAGGTGTCACTTCCTTCAGTAGTTCAGGCTCATGTGCAACGGTTGTTCCCACGACCAGCACGTCTTCGCGATCCGCCAGAGCTTGCAGAGTTGGCACTACAAGATGGCTTAGGTTGAAACCTGCTGAGCCCTGAGACACAACGACGATTTTCTTGCCCGCTGCTTCGGCATCGAGAACATCATTCCACCAAGGAGGCAGCTCTCTGGATCCGCCGGGTTTCTCAGGTAGGCCTAGGAATTTTAATTTTGGTACAATGTCTGATCTTTGGTACTCAAACTCGGGAACACCGATCTGCAAGAGATAATCGTCCAGCCCACCAAATGCGTGGTAGAAACTTGGGAATGGCTCTACGGCGCCCATTTCTTTCAACTTTGAAGCCAGCCGAGCGTCAAGAGCCAGCCTGACAGGGTTTTTGACATTCTGATATGCAAGTCGATGTAAGCGCCTCGCGTTCTCTGTAGTGTCTGGTACCATGCCGTCCTGAAATGGATATGTGTCGATGCTATCGACAGCAATGTTGGCGACCCCCAATCCCATGCTAACGGTCGGGAGGATTCCGGGTGCACCCAATTGAATAGGTGCGAGTGCCAAAAACGATATGTCGTGAATGTACACAATCTTGTCGTAGCTGGACCGTAATCCGGTGAAAACTCGCTGGATTGTGTTTTGATGATCCCGCATGTATTTCAAAAAGATGGTTGCTGCTATTGGACTTTCGCCATCACCGGGGGCTGCAAAGAACTCGGCAAAGTCCTCCTCGGTTGCCATGCTATATGGTCCATCTAAGGGCTCAAAACTGGCTCCGGTAGCCAAAGAGAAGTTACGAAACTCCTCTCCAGTCACAAATGTTACCGGATAACCTGCCTGAACAAGGCCAGCAGCCAGTGGCTGCGCTTTTTCCAAGTGTGAATATGCTGATATCCCTGCATAGACGACGGCTATCTTGCTTCGGTCTCCAGCTGGGGCTGTCGGTAGTGAGTGGCGGGTGACATTCTGGTATACGAGAAGGAGTAGGATAGGCAGGGAGGCTGTAAGTAGCCACAGAAGGTTGGATTGTCCAGCCATTGTCGAAGTCTTGCTGATGCAGACCGTTTCTTGCTTCGAGGATAGCCATCTCTTTTATGTGACCCGGGAGATGCTGCACGGAGCCACCACTTTCCTTTCATCGCGACCCCCGATATTATCTGACTGTCAGCAAGTGGGGTCATCGCAAAAGATTGTCCTGAATCACAGGTTAATGTTGTGATACGGAACAGGTGGCCTTACACGCCGCCAAAGCTTTCATTGGTTTTATGGGTCTTGACAGAAGCGGCGCTCTTGAAAGAAGGATCAAGGGATACGCGAATTGATTCATCTTGGGCACGTTGTGATGTTCGCCTCACTGTAATATCAGAATGTAGCTAATTATAAATTGCTTGATGGTTTAGTAAGAACTGGAGTCGGTCAACGCCGTGAGCTTATGGAAAGCTTGACTCTGTCGATCATCTCAAGGAGCTCGTGCTGGTCATAGCTACATCTCACGCCCAACAATATCTTGTGTAAGTCGAAGGTCGACAATATTCTCATAGAATTCACGCCGAGTGCACATCATCGGCGAGCACAAGTCGTCTTTCGATGGATACCAAAACATCATGAATTCGAGATGCTGACTTTGACGCGATGCAACGAACAACATTGAGTGACTGAGTCTGTGTTATGTTGTTTACATTTTCAGGATTGTCCGTCTCGCTAGACAACGTTGTCGAGTGGTTATTTGAGCTCTGGAGCCTCAGCTCCCTTTGGCTTATTACAATTCGCGTGCAAGGCAGCTAGCGGCCAGGTTTCGAGGTTGCCCCGCTTCTACGTGGTTGCCTTCAAACTATGCTCTACCAACTCAAGATTCGAATTAGTTTGCTGAGGAACTGAAGCAGTTCTCGAACAGTCGCTCAGCTTACCTTGGATCGTACTACCACACTGCGGACATGTCGCAGGCGCTTGCAAGCGTATCGTCATCCGGAGGACCACAATGGCAGGTCGACATCCCAGGATTGTCACAAATAATACTGTCCGCTGGATCTTACGGGCTAAAGCAGCTTGCATTATCGGGGGTCGACATTCATACTGTGGGGTGTATGCTCATGATCGCCGAAAACACACCAGCTTCCATTGAGTGTAGGAAGCTGCTGTCCAGAGTTCGCGACCAGCAGCGTAACGAAAGGTATTGGATGTACAAAGTTGTCGAAATCGGTGCTGCCACTAATTTCCTCGCTGATCAATTCTTGAAAACAAGAGCTGGCGAGAACGTTGTCGCCCTGCTTTCATCCGTGGTTCCTGTCATGGACGAGGATGCCAGTGTCATCGTCCTATCGACTTTGTTCGAAGCTAGCGGCGTATCTCTTGAAAACATTCCAGGACGCAATCAATTGATCAATGTGCGCAAGAATCTCGCAGCACTGACTCGTCGTTCAGGGTTTGGAGACAAAGTCTTACACTATCATTTCTTCTTACAGCGTCTGCTACCCAGAAGTGCACAGTCCGGGTTACCACGAGTTTCATCAACCAACATCAGCTTTGCAATTCCGGCTCCAGATACCATATCTTATATGATCAGGCTTTTGCATAAACTCTCAAGCTCTGACGAGAGCTACATACTGGTACACAACGGCATTCGCGGAGCTGCATGGCTGGTAACCTATGCGACTTTCATTCTCGGTCTGACAGTTTGTGCTCTTGATGCGAATGCGCAACCTGTGCCCATCACAGGACAGTATGGAGAATCAAAAGTTGTGTTGCAGATTTCTGCTGGAGAAGGCGATTGCTCGCTATTTCTGGAGGGTGAGATGCAAGAAGTAGTACGTGTGGCGGTCCCTGAGTCGCCGGTTCACCGTGGATGGAGTATCAATTGTATGGCAACTTCATTCATCGAGACGCTTCAGCCAAACCTCAAGACCAAGAGTGAATTCATGCGGATCTCGACCTTTGCTGCGATCGAATGTTTCAACTCGATTGCTGATGCATGTGTTGCTTTTCAGCAATGGACTGCAGACGCAATGTACTACCGTACGCACATGAAGGTCGACTTTGACCAGTCCCTTGAACCGTACGTCAATTCAGTCATTCACAAGGTACAGCAACGAGGACTGCAAATACTCTATATACTTGGTTTTCAACCACCGCGCACCGGATATCACTGGGAAGAGATCGGAGATGGAATTCGTTGTACAGGCCATCATAACGACCCACCTGTGTCATATAAGATCGTTGAAACAGGTGGTGAGACGCATGAGGTTCAGGGCATTCTTGGTACAACACAGAAGACATCGGAAGTGAGGCAGCAGAAGATCGCTCTCCCTTCAGGTCAATACATGAATCCAGGGTTTAGCTATCTTGTTGATGCGTCGGATCGAAATCCGTACGAGAGCTCTAATGCAATGAGGTTGCGCTTCTATCTCGAAGACCCGCAGAATCCTGAATCAGGCTTTGCAAAATGGCCGGTGACTTCAAGGCAATCAATCTCTGACACTGTCAATTTTGCAGCACTCTTTACTGCTCGTATGGCCTTCACTGATTGGGATACTTCTGTTCGTCTCATGTCAGTCTCAGCGCTGAGCAGTCTGACCATCGCTCCCATTCCATCGGATTCTTCGCTCGAGTCCATTGTTGTTGACGCAATCCAGCTATGCTCTGATGGGGTCAATGCTGGGGTTCTCGACAAACGTAGGTGGACTGATGATTGGATCGCGCTCGACCTGGATGGATTGATTGTGTTCAGGTATGCTTCCATGAACCACAGCATCGACCAGTTGGCTGGAAGGTTTGTGGGGTTCCAGATAGGAAGTATGGAATTCGAAGGGTCCAAATATAGCAACATACGCACTGATCGTGCACTAACAAATGCAGCCGATCAGTCATTTATAACAGATGCTAGTACCAGGTTCACGCACGTTCCTTCAGATCCATTTGTCGATGCATTTCCTGATTGTCGCCTACGACCTCTCCTCACCGTTACTAGTGACACCTTGTTTTTGCGACTCGAAGCCTATTTGAGGCGCGACAGATTTGTGATTGTTGATGGAACATTGAGCGCAAAGAATCTATCCAGCCTTCTCGTCACTCGGGCATGCTCCCACGTAAGGGGATCGACCGTTCATCCAATGGAGATAGATACCCCTTTCATTCGCTCGGTCACTGAGGGTCTCTTTTTCTGCGATGAGCGTAAAGGAACAGTTCAGTACGACCACACGCAATGGGTAGGTGGCTCGTTTACTGGCTCGCCAATCTACATACAGCAAACCAGGAACAATGCTGTGACTCAATGGCTTGCATTACAATGGAAGCCGAAATCGGAGCCAAGATGTCTTCGGATACTCCAGCGAGATTGCTGTATTGGTTGCATCTATCGAATCGTCGGCAGAATTGTGAGAACGTTACACCAGTCGGATGCCGAAGTACTACAGGGCGGGTACCCAGTTTGTATCATTGCTGGAACTCACAAGACTTCTCTACCAACGAGACCCTGAAATGTGAGATTCACAATTTGCTAAGCTTTCGGATCCTGAGATAGAGTCCTCTATCAGAGGTTTACCCTAATCTCCGTTACCCGTTTCTGAATACTATGGAAGATCTTCAGGATCTGATGCAGTAAGAACTTGGATAGCAGGCTATTGCTGTCCGACTCCCTTAGGACTGGGAGAGCGGTGAGCGCGACTTATTTGCAGAGGTCTGCGAAAGCCTCGTCAAGAATGTAGGTTCGTTTGGAGGATATGACCTGATTTGTGACCGTAGCTGGCGACCTCTGATAGGTCGCGGCTTCCTCGTTGCGCGCCTCCTTTCGCTCGAACGGCAGGGCATATTCGAATAGAAACCTCACCATCCAACGATCAACCTTGTGCGTTTCCCTGTTAGCTGACCGAAGGCAAGCGTTCTGAAAAGTGAGCAAGCGTTGCGTGATCTGGCTCATGTGTGGCCAAAACTTTCCCAACTCAACTAGAGCCTCGAAATTCAAGGTCAACTGCTTTCGCGCAACCTCAATTTCGGTATCATCCCCGAACAAGAGAAGGTGAAGGAGAACAGATGAAGAGACCATGGTCATGTGAGCAACAGTAAGGTATACAACTTGACAATCACCCTTCTGTCGGGCTAGACTGAGAAGTTTGCTGAAAGACAATGCATGATGTCTGCATCGTTCGGCATAATGCAGCTCCCTGCTCGATGATCTTGGTCTTGTATCAAGGTATTGAAAGTAGAGTAATGTAGAATAATGATGGTAGCCGAAGTGAAGCGCGACAAATGTCCCACCATGACCTTTACTCCGGTACCAGTCCAGATTGCGTTCATTCATGATCATGTGGGTTGGAAGCGTTTGAGACCAGAGTTGTAGGCGCTGAGCGAGCAAGTCAACTTTTTCATCGATTTTGTGATCATTGCTTTCGTTCTGAACCAACGAGAGGTTGAGATCTTGAATAGGTCCGAAGATATCGGCAAGCGTGATCTTGTATCTCCACAAACCATCACTACGCTTGAGAAGCGTACCAGAAGCGGATGAATCCATGTTCTGGAACGCGATCTCGTCCATAGGATAGTCTAATGAAGTGAGGCTGCTTCCCAATTCTCGTGGCAGGCCTAGTCCTGGAGGACACCATTTATCAGCCATGTACAAAGTCCACCAGACACGACATTTCGTTTCTTTCAAGACAACAAAGTCCTCGATGCGATTCTCGTGTAGTCTTAGAATGTGCGCCATGCGATTTGCAATACCTGAATAACGTCAGCTCGAGCTCACAACTATGTTGAGAGGATTACCAAAATACAATGCCTCCAACTCATTTTGTTGATCGGCTGCATAAAGGTTGGCCAGTAAGATGCAAGTCTGGACGTTGTACATTGAGATCGTCTCAAGTTGCTGAGAGAAGAGACTGCTGGATCTCAATCTTAGTGTGGTGCCTAGGTTGTTGTGCTGGGTACTTGCTGAGAATCTGCAACCCATTGCACAAATAGCCATTAACAGGCACTCGGGAAGACGATTCTGATGTAAGTCGTCCCACAGTGTCTTCTCGTGAAATAGACTGTGAGGTCTGTCATGCACAAACCGCATGTAGTTATCGACGAATTCATGCACAGCATCAGGTGATGGCGAGGTTGTATCTTCTAGTTGTGCCACTACACCAGGCACAACGGCCTGTGATGGTGCTAGAGAATGAACCCTGGACAAGTTCAACTCTTTGGAACAGGCAATTCCCCGTCGTTGACATGGCAGACATGGTTTGTGAACGCTTCCTTCGTCGACCAAGCATTTTCTTTTACTAAGTCTGCATTGCCGACACGCAGTTGCGGGTTTCATGATTGTGACCTTCCATTCTATTCTTGGTGGAAGCGCTCACGTTCCTTCTCGACGTGCGAAGCCTAAGTGATGACAATCTACTGGGTCAAAAACATACAGATCAGATTTATGTAGATGGACTCACGACATTCACTTGGGAGCTTTGTGCAGATCCAGGAAAAGGTTTAACTACACGCAGGCATAAATGCCTCCGGGTCTAGGCCTGCTTAGCCAGCCACGGTGACGTTATGCAGCCCGCAAAGCTTACACACTAGGATTTACACGCCTGTGCCACTGCTAACACGCGACCTGTCTATCACGGCATCTTCTCGTCACCAGTTTACTGATTTCAGATCGGGGTTTCGACACCATGCCTGCAACACTCTCAAATGCTTCACCGTTCAAAGTGTTGATATGACGAAGTCTTGTCTCAGTGTAGACTTAGGCCTGATCTCCTGATGATATCATGTCGGAATTTCAACAACACCGCATGCAACCCAGTTCTTGCTACCACCACCCATGTTTCCTCCGTTGGACAATAACAATTTTGATTTCCCTTGAATGTTGACTATTCTCAAACTTCTGGAATAAGCCGACCATTGCCCGACATTGACCATCTTCCAACCATTAGGATTGGCTGCATCCTCATTGACGAAAACCTCCTCCCTTGAATTGCCGTTAGCGATTATAAGTCCCGATCCATCCGACCGATTGGGATGAGGCGTCCAAATCACATATGGAGAACCTGCAGGAACCACGGCTGAAGAATCATTTGAGTGCAGTACTTGACCAGCAACATTCCCGAATGTCAATGGAGAGTTGGAAACTTTGAAAGTGACTGCGCAGTTGCCTGGGCCGCAGTTCTCATATGTCATAACATACTTGTTGGTTGACTGAATTCGAGCCACGGTTGCCATCCCTGGCCGGGCCTCATAATTGGAATCAGCAACTGCATTGACTGGATTGGACCAAGTCTTCATGTCACTTGTGGTGACATATACCAACTTCTGCGCATGAGCTGGGTCGCGCTGATCGGAATAGAAACAAACAAGCTTGTTGTTATACACCATGAAGAAAGGCTCCCATACTGCCTTGTTACCATTCGGAACAGTCTCTGGTCCAGATCCATAGGTAATGTGGCTCACGAAGTTCCATGTCTTGCCCTGATCCGTGCTGGCATACAGATCAATATACGCTTCGCTCAGGTTTTGAGGGACTGACGCGCCTCCAATGATGATTGTGCCTGAGGGATATTTTCCGAAATTTTGAGGTAAGGTGAACATGTTTGGCTGATATCGCATGCCCCAACCGTTGACTTGATCATTAACCTGCGAGAAAGAAGCCCAAGTTGCGCCACCATCGGTCGATTTGTATATTGGAAAGCTAACCATTGGTGGCTCTGGAGGATAGTTCTCCCAACTCATCAAGAGTGAACCATCGGCAAGTTGAAGAGAACGTGCGTACAGGGTACGCCAGCTTGTGTAGTCTGATCCGGGGTAGAAGACTGCATTGTTGTTGAAATCGCTGAATGGTGCTGGAACTCTCTTGGTGATGTGACTATGTCCATGACCAAAGGCTGAGACGACATTGGAAAGGCATAACGCAATGATCTGGAAGGCAAACGAAGGCATTATGTCAAGCTGACGATTGAGATACTGCGAAGCTGAAGACGACAACACAACATCCAGAGATGGTCATGCTCTTTTTATACACAACATCAAACACGCTGATTCTGCCTCCTGTACAGCTTCAAGACCGGGTAGCTGTCTTTCATTTCTTGCAGATATTGCGATCGGCATTGAGAAGGTCATGCGAGCAGATCATGAAACTTGAAGATGTGGCTTGCATACAATCCAATTACTCTCCGACCACTTACAGCCATTACACTTGGACGAAACGAGTGAGCACATACGATCTGATGTGCCTGTCGACGACCCTGCAGGAACTTACGCCTTCGACTCCAGATTGCTATGGGTCTGGGGAAGTTTCCGGCTTTTCAGCCAATCGTGGAAGGGCATTGCCGTGAACCATGAACGCTCCCACTCATCAGTAGTGCTTCAATTAGTGGCCTACTGGACAGGGGCCGAGAGCAACAGGACACAGTCTCGACCTCTTGATTGACTAGATCATTGACATTTGAGTTTCATTCGCTGAATATCAAGACGAGTTCGACACACTACGCATGGTTACGAGTTTGCGGGGTGGGAACAGAATTCTGATTCTGATCTATTCAATGTGTAAAAGGCACTAAACCAAAGCATAAACCTCGCACTCAGCTATTCGTGTCTTTGCAGGTACAGTGATTATTATCGGGAAATCACCATAGTCCGGGCTCGCATTTGGCATGATTGCTTGCTCGCCAGTGCGTGTCTCATCTCCATTCAGGATCCGACCGTCTCTCAAATCTCCAGTATGATGGTCGCAGATCTTCTCAACGAGTGAAAGTATGCCTGTGAACACTGACGCTTTGTTTGCGGAAGCGAATTTAACTTGAAACCCTTCGCCTACCAGCATGAACTTTGCAGCTGCTAGCTGAATGATGATACCAAAGCCAGGACCTGGCTTACCGAAAACAAACGATCGCTCAACTGACAAGTTCCAGTCACCTAACTGGACTTTGATCATATCGTCAACTGTTGTTCCAGGTACGTACTCATCGAAGAAAAACCCAAATGTGTCTCTGCCTTCGGCTTGTGCAGTAAGCAAGTGTTGAGAGACTTGCTTGAGAAGTCCGTAATGCTTGGTCCATGGGTTGTCAACCAACTCCATGGTGTCGATGGCGAACGGAGAGGCGCATAAAGCGTGATGTGTACCATAAGCACTCCAGATTCGGCGAGCCCCGTACTCGTCTCGCCTCTGTTCTGGAATGAACAGCGCCTGTCCTCGATGTCGATATTTCTTGCACACAGCGTTGTAATCATTGAGGTAAAGATCAGGCGCAATAAAGTCCAAAGACGGTGCAAAGTTCTGCCATATGTCAAGAACATTGATGACACCTCCTCCAGACGGATAATCGCCTGGTTCACCTCCTCCACCGACAACAGTTGGTTGCGACTTGTCGGCATCGTCATCTGCATAGTTCTGCCACACATTCGTGAACATCGGTAGCTGATATTCAGCCTTTCCTGCTTTTGTCACTTGTTCGACGTACGAAGCAAAATTGTATGCCATGAAAAGCTCGTCGGTTTGGGCAGAATTGCCAAATGTCTCTGGCCACGATCCTGTGGTCTTGTTGTGCATTCTGTCCCGGAATGTTTCGAGATTCTTGGTAAGTGATGGATGCAACTGGTCCCAAGTTTGTGAGAGCGAAGTGAGAAGATCCTCAGGCACATCACCGTGGAAATGCTGGTTTGCACCTGAAGATCCATCTCTAGAATCGCCCAGCAAGCCAGCTTCGTTTTCGACTTGGACCATGATGATTGTGTTGTCTCTTTCATCGATGTCTTTGATGTGACGCATTAGTGTCGCGAACGCTCGAGCATCCGCCGTCATGATTTCGGAGTTGAAAAGCGATAGGGTGTCTGCGACCCGAGTCTGACCTCTGGCTTGACGCAGATGAGCTCGTGGAAATCGATTGGAGTTTGTTTTGACCCAAGAGGGAGTGTATGTTGATTTTGCTGTTGTAGTCAGTTTGATGTCTGCACTGGACTAGACTTCTTACCATTCTTGAAAGCCCCAAACCACAAGATAATGAGGTGGAAACCATTATGTCGCGCATCAAGAACGACTTGATCGAAGCGTGAGAAATCAAATACGCCCTCGCTAGGTTCAATAGCCTCCCAACCGACATTGGCCAAGACAGTGTTGAGGTTGAAAGCTTTCAACTTCTCCCAAACACTTTGCATGTGTTCGGGACAGCTGAAAGATGAGTTTTGAAGTTCAGCTCCGAGGATAAGAGATGGTTTGCCATGAACAAACAGCTGCCAGCCATTTGGTGTAGAAATAAGATGAGGCAACGATGTGCTAGTCGCCACTCCGAAGGCGTCACCCATGTTGGCTATCATGGACGAAATCATTTACACGAACACAGATGGCCACCGCCTACAAGAGCACACCTTTGACTTGATATATCCTCACCTGGATGGGAGGTCTCATTGAGGTACCATCGCGTGGTGGATTCCGCTGAGAGTGACGATGACTCTGTGGGGTTTGATCAAAATCCTTTCGCGGACTTCCAGAGTCTTGGGCAAGACTGAATTTCCACTTGCTGACAATTGCCCACACTTCTCCACGGTTTGGGCATTGCAGACCGGCATTACCGCAAGCTTACTGGATGAATGGTACATTCAGTGTATCTGTGAAGATCACGAGGCAATCATGTGGGTCACAACCGCTTCGAGGCTCAAAGCTATGACTCTCTGCCACAATAGTGCACGGCTGTCGCACGGAGCAGATCTGATGCACCGGCATAGCGACGAATCAGAAACGCCCAATACCGAGCCAATGTTCTACGCTAGTGTGAGTGCACAGAGGTCTAGGTCAGCCTCAACCCACGAGATGTCAAAACTTCCCCTCAATATTTGGCATGGGGAAGCAGGGGTGACGGCCACGTGTTGTGATAAAGACACACGACTCTAGCTTGCCCTGACGACAATTATATAAGTGACGATCGCATTCCAGTCAAGGACAATTCTTAGTATTCTTCAGTAAGTACATCTGGGAGAGACAGCATGGCCATCAGCCCTCGAACATACCAAGTCAGTCATCGCTAGCCGATTGATCGATATAATACTAACGGATAACAGCTTCTGGTTGGCATCTTTGCCTCCTTTGGATCTTTCCTTTACGGGCACGTGAAGTTGTTCTATGCAATATGCTTCGACTGACGGGGACAGCTATGATCTTGGTGTGATTGGCGGCAGTGTTGCTGCTACTTCTTTCACAAGACAATTCAATCCGAGTCCAAATGAGAAGTACGTGACACCTCAGTTGACATGATCCATGGCTGACCATGAACAGAGGTGCTGTTGTTGCGCTATTCACGGGAGGAGGCTTCTTTGGAGCCTTCGTCGCAGGTCCAATGGGAGACTGGCTGGGACGCAGACTAGCAATCATGATTGGAGCTATTGTCTTCTGCATTGGTAGCGGTCTCCAGACAGGTGCACAAAACTTGGCCTATCTCTACTCCGGTCGAACTGTCGCAGGCCTTGGTGTTGGCACTTTGGTTATGATGATCCCACTGTACCAGGCAGAGATCGCTCATCCTTCCATCCGAGGTCGTATTACAGGTCTTCAACAATTCATGCTGGGAATTGGTGCCACGGTTGCGGGTGAGCTTGATCGCAAATATCAATATGTACCACTGACGCTTGACAGTTTGGATTTCATATGGCACGAACCTCCACTTGACCAACAGCAACCAATGGCGCATCCCACTTGGACTTCAGATTGTTCCTGCTGGTGTGCTTGCGTTATTGATTCTTCTCTTCCCTGAATCACCTCGTTGGCTCCTAGATCACGGCAAGGAAGAAGAAGGACTGAAAACCCTAGCGAGACTACATGCAAACGGAGATGTGAATGACGTTTGGGTGCAAGCGGAGTATCAGCAGATTCGACGAGCTATCTCAATGGAACATGAGCACGCAGCCAAAGGATACCGAGATCTGTTTGGGGAAAAATCAAGTCTCCGCCGACTCATTCTTGTCACTGCATTGCAAGCCTCGGTACAAATGACTGGTGTTTCGGCTATTCAGTATTTCACACCACAGATCTATGGTACTATCAAGATCGGCACTACAGACGCGTTGAAGTATCAAGGTATTAGCAACGTTCTTTCGGTTCTGGCACAACTTTGTACCATTCTGTTCATTGACAAGTTGGGTCGACGTTGGCCACTTATCATTGGAAATGCTATCAATGGTGCCTGCTTCGTCATCGTGACGGCCGCAATCGCAAGCTTTCCAAATGCATCTTCATCAGCTCAACATTCACTCGCCTGGGTTTTCATTACAATCAACTGGTGCTATCAAGTTTCATTCTCCTTCACTTGCGGCAGTCTTTCCTGGATCATTCCAGCAGAGGTATTTGATACCAAGACTCGATCCAAAGGTGTCTCGATTGGTGTCATGACATCTTTCGCATTCAACACCATGATTGGACAAATCACATCTCCAGCAATCACAAACATAGGATGGCGATACTTCTTATTGTTTGTGGTTTGCAACTTCACCAACGCTATCTTCTTCTGGGCCTTTATGCCAGAGACTGCAAGAAGACCATTGGAAGAGATGAACGCACTATTTAGCAAGACTTCGTGGTTCGTTCCGTCTGCAAACACTGCGAACATCGGCAATGATTTACAATCTCAGGTCGAGGAAGCGCAGTTGGAGAAGGATGTGGCGATGCAAGTCGAACAGGTTGAGCATTAAGCCAATAATTGCAAGGGCATTGGACACGTACAATTTTGACAACGAACTGTGGTCAGTCCGGAATAAATTTCAACCTCAGCAGAGCGAGATGAAGTGATACATTGATAACACGTCAAGCATGAGCGATTAGTATAGAAGATTATTCGATGGACGTTCGAGTCATGTGAATTCCCTGGTGTGACTGAGACCTTGGTGTACGCAGGATGAGATGAAGGATTCTCGCTTTCGCCCAACCATAGTCGGCTATACCCTTGACGACTTTGGAATTAACGGGTGTCACGCATTTGAAAGAGTAACAACGGATGCTTGAGCTCATGCGCAGATCGGAATGTCGCTTTGTCCTGTCGAACATCTCGTGTGAAGGTTGATATTGATACATGCCAGCAAGCATTAAGAATACGTCGGGAGATCATATGTCATAGGCAAGTGATCGACGGTGCATATGTTGAATGTCTCGAACATGGGTGTATGAGTGCACGATTCTCGGAACACTTGAACCAATGGACTTTAATTCGAATGTGTGACCGGCGGATGCGGATCAAGAAAGGAGCACAAGTGCGTTGGGACAGCTAATGTACATTGTTTTGTGGAGTTCACTAATCTATCACGGAATTGGGTCTTTGCTACATTAGAAATTCTTGATAGTAAATTATTCTCTGTCAGAAACAAAACATTCTTCGTCTCTACGTCCAATCGAGACTATCTGTAGATTGTTAGAACGTAATGTCGAGCTTGTTTGACGATCTAAAATAGTCGAGATCTTCAAAATGGTTGTCGCTCGCACCACGTTGTTTAAGTCTGTTGATCGTGGAGCAAGTAGCTATACTCTACCAACCAAAGTAAGGCCACCCGTTTTTGTCGTTGTTGCCGTTGTTAATCCAACCATTGCCGTTGTTTGGGTTGGGTGGTGAGCCGTTTCCTGGCTTACCAGGAGTTGGAGGAGATGGAGGTGCTGGGTGGCCGTTTCCAGGATGACCAGGGTTTGGAGGGAAAGGGGTGGGAGGCGCCACAGTTGTGGTGCATTTGGTGGTGGTGGTAGTGGTGCTGGGCTTCTTTGTGGTAGAGGTCACAAACGTGGTGCATTTGGTGGTGGTGGTGGTGGTTGTAGTAGGCTTGACTGTAGTGGTAGTCTTGGTCGTAAGTGGCTTAGTGGTAGTAGTGGTTGTTGTTGGAACAGGCTTAGTGGTGGTGGTAGTGGTGGTGGTTGTAGTAGGCTTAGTGGTGGTAGAGGGACCCTTGGTAGTAGTAGTCGTGGTAGTAGTGATAGGTGCTTTAGTGGTGGTAGTAGTTGTTGTGGTAGTGGCGGAGGTGGTGGAGGTCGAAGTCTTAGTTGTTGTCGAGACAGTGGTAGTGGTTGATGTAGTTGAAGCACAAGCACTGTTCTTTGTGTAGCCGTTTGAACCAGCAATAACGATGTGGAAATCGGCACAGTACTGACCGTCATTTGTGGCCTCTGATGCAGCAATACATGATGAATAGTATGCACATTTCACATATGTCAGTGAAGTAGGGTTGGGACAATTTGAACCAGGATCCAAAGTGGGATCTCTCTCAAAATAGATGTCGAAGGAGTCGCAGGTAGGATACTGAGCCGAGCCACACTGTTGGGCACAATAGCTAGGGTCATATGATGTCAACTGATCATAGCCTAGATAACCACCTGCAATGACGCTGGCCAATTGATTCGAGAAAGCAACGGAATAGCCAGCTGGTGGGCTGAGAGCAGCAGCCTTTGCCGCGTTCGCAAAGATAGGGTTGGCCTGGAAGGCCTCGGCAGTATCTGGGCTGGTGACAATGCCGACACCAGATGGTTGAACTGCACAATCGCCCTCCGTTCCGATGGCATGACGCTTTGCCAGTGACGGCTCAAATGCTACACGAGCATTCGCCGAGGCGACCAAAGCCGCGGCGACAAGAAAAGTGAAAGTATGCATGATGAATGAATGAATGAATGAATGAATGGACAGGACAGATGCCCCAGAAAACGAGTGACTGAGTGAGCGTTGAAACAGAAGGCTTTGCTAGCTTGCACTTACCATACTGCAAGGTGCGAGACTTCTGGTTTATATGTTTTCTTTTGGAGCAATGAAGCAAGGAACGATAAGCGAGGTTTGGACAAAAGCTTGTGTGCCATAGAACCGAAGAGTTTCAATCTCCCACTCACGATGTCTCTAGCTGAACTTGACATGGTCCAACGAATGCAACATCATGGCGTGGAATATACAACTTGATTCTCTCCACCAGGTGTTCGGATGTGTCACGGATGGCTTGACATAGAGTTGCGCCGGCGGCTTGCTTTGGCGCCATGTACGGTGCTGCAGGCAACACGAAGATCTTGTCGCGTGGCGTCCAAGCGGAACACACCTCAGAGATTGTCGGGGTTAGTGTGTCTCTCATTGTGGAATTGAGGCTTGTGAAGAAATGCAATGTCACAAATGCGGTCAAGATCACGATTGATACCCCTGGCCGCACCAACTTTGTCCCTGATGAGGAACGTGTGGCTTTCCGGCCTGAATCCTTGTCCACACGTGTGTCGATTACTCTAGTGGTTCTGCACAACGTCAGTGCTAATGTGAAGATTGATGGCAAGTTGAGCCACTGCTTGATGCAAGCGCCTCAGCGGACAGAGCCGAGTGAGTGGCTTAGGGTTGCAGACCTCTTGAGCATTAAGCTTGCACAGCTCGTCCATAGCAGCATGTCTCGTACACCGGTCTTGATCGAGGCCTGGTATGTCGACAGCTGCGCGTGATTATGAAATTCAAGGGGTCTCGAACTGATCATCGCTCACCATGTTTTCCACGAGCGACTCACTGTACTTCGGACCAAAAGCCGAGCAGTAGCGAAGTACAATCAAGCAAGTGTCGTGCCGTTGGACCGAATGGGCAATGATCCAACGGGATTTGGGTGCGTTCTGACGAAGATCGGCAATTGTAAATTTGAATCTGAAAGACTCGAGTAATCAAGTAGACTGTTTGATGAGTGCGGAGTGCATGCTTCGAGAAGGGGCTCGCTACAAAGGTGCTATGGATACCATGTCCCAATAGTCGGTGGGGAGCAATCGTCGATCCCTGAGCGAAAAAGCTTGCTGTCACAGCAATTTCCGGCATCCAAATTCTGATTGGGTGTTGACTCTTTTCGCCTTTTTCTCAACAGGTGTTTCACAAATCTTCTCATGCAGCAGTCGAGCAGAATCTCTTGGGCCCCGTAGTCGTGATTTGTCAAGAGATATCAACCTTGGCAGGAGTTTGTCGCTCCAGGAATTGTGGTCACTTATAATAACATAAGTCCAACTTCGTGAAGAAGCTGAGGCAGTACGGAGTGCCAGTAATGGTTTAGTGTGTGAAGAAGTTCGGAGTGGACCGAGACTTCTAAGACCTTCGCCTGATTGAGTCTTCCGCGAGAGGTTGTGACGGTTTCTGAAACGAGATCGGCATACATGGTGATTGTGATGTTCTTTCGAGGTAGTTTGACGCGCACTGTCCTTGTGACTTGACCGTGCGACGCTCGTGGGTAGCTTCAGACGCCTCAGTGTCCTTTCTCGAGGCGTCGTAAGCTCTAGTGAGGCTGGACCTGTGTGTTATGAACCAACTTGACACAAAACAAAAACACAAGGCTGCGTCTTAGTGTTATAAACCAGCATAACGTAAGTTAAGGTCGTAAGGCTACTATTAGTATAATATATCCTAGATAAGGGCTTATCTAATTATTTAATGTCATAAACCATTATAACACAGGTTACCGCACTATAAGGCTAAGGCTTAGTAAGGCTAGTAATATCTAGTTAACGATACTCTAGATATCTAGAGTATCTTAATTAAATAATATATAAATAAATATAATAAATATAATTAATATTTAATTAGAATAAATATTAAGTATATTTATTACTTAATTATAATAAATATTAAATAATATAATAATTAACTATATTAATATAATCTTATAAATATATAAATTATTAAATATCTTTTATAGTTTATTATCTTATTATAAGCTAATAAGATATCTAAGGAGATATTCTAATAAGTAAAAGTAACTTAGATTTAGGAGTTAATTTTCTAGAATTTAATATTATAATTTATACTATTAGATAGAGCTCGCTTTTAAAACTTTAAAATATATTTTATATTATATATATTACTTAACGTTACTAAGATATTCTTATTAATAAGTTTTATTAATTTTTATATTAATCTATTTTTAATTTTTAGACTACGCGTCTTATTATATTTAATTTTCGGATTATCTTATTAATTAAATATAATAAATATATTTATTAACTTATATACTATTATAATTACGCTTTATTAAAATAAGATTTTTAGACTATTTTTTTAATTTTAAAATATATATTATTATAACTTAACTAATAAAATATATTAAAATAATTATTTTATTATATTTAAATTAAAAATTAAGTTATCTTTATTATTATTATAATAAAATAAATATTATAGAGTCTTAATTATTATAATAATATTTACTTTATAAAATAAAATAATTCTAAAGATTATTTTATACTTTATTCTCGTTTTAAATTATATATTATATTCGTCTCTAGACTATTTAAATAATTATAATTATATTATAATTCTTATTTATTAATATTTATTACGTTAATAATAAAATAAGCGGAATATTAAAAAGCTTTTTTTATATATTAAAATAATTATTTTAACCGTCTTTAAGCCTAGTATTTTTTATATTAGATTAATATTATTAATAATATTATTTATATTTCTTTTAATTAGATATATCTAGTTTTATTATAATTATTATATAAAATAAGATAAATAGAAGGATATTAAATATTAATATTATAATTATTAAGATATTAGACTTTATTAATCTTAATATATTTAATTTATATATATATTTATTTTAATATATATATATAACCTTCTAAATCTTATTATATTTAAATTATTCTTATAAAGCGCGAATAATCTTATAAATATTAAGATTATTAAATTAAACTAGTAGCTTATTAATAATATTATAAAATAAAATTAGATATTTAATTTATCTAATAAGTAAAAGTAACTTAGATTTAGGAGTTAATTTTCTAGAATTTAATATTATAATTTATACTATTAGATAGAGCTCGCTTTTAGAACCTTAAAATATATCTTATATTATATATATTACTTAGCGTTATTAAAATATCCTCGTTAGTAAGTTCTATTAATTTCTATATTAATCCGTTTCTAATTTTCGGACTACGCGCTTTACTATATTTAATTTTCGGACTATATCGTCGGTTAAATATAATAAATATATCTATTAATCTATATACCGTTATAACTACGCTTCGTTAAAACGAGATTTTTAGACTATTTCTTTAATCTTAAAGTATATATTATTATAACTTAGTTAGTAAAGTACGTTAGAATAATTATTTTATTATACTTAAGTTAGAAACTAAGTTACCTTTATTATTATTATAATAAAGTAAATATTATAGAGTCTTAACTACTATAATAATATTTACTTTATAGAATAGAATAATTCTAGAGATTATTTTATACTCTATTCCCGTCTTAAATTACGCGTTATATTCGTCCCTAGACTATTTAAATAATTATAATTATATTATAATTCCCGTTTATTAATACCTATTACGTTAGTAATAAGACAGACGGAACGTTAGAAAGCTCCTTTTATATATTAAAATAATTATTCTAATCGTCTTTAAGCCTAGTACTTTCTATACTAGATTAATATTATTAATAATATTATTTATATTCCTTTTAGCTAGATATATCTAGCTCTATTATAATTACTATATAAAATAAGATAGATAAAAGAGTATTAAATATTAATACTATAGTTATTAAATAATAACCGTTAAGATACCGGACTTTATTAATCTTAACGTACTTAATCTATATATATATTTACTTTAATATATATACGTAATCTTCTAGATCTCGCCGTATCTAAATTATTCTTATAGAGCGCGGACGACCTCGTAAGTATTAAGACTATTAAACTAAACTAGCGACTCGTTAGTAGCGTTATAAAATAGGGTTAAATATCTAATTTATTATTAATATTAGTCTATTACGTACTTAAATATCGTATAAAATAATTATTTTAACCTTATATTATATCTACTAATACTTTTTAGGCCGGGGATAATATTATATTTAATTTCCCGGGATTTTATTACTAATAACTCCCACCTATAGATTATTTATTATAGCCGTAGTTTAACTAGCTAGAATATTTATCTTCTTATAAGGATACCGGCCTATTATTACTAGCTATTATCCCGTATAATAACGTTCTTTATAGGACCGATAATTAAGACCTAGTAATTCACGGCGACGACGATAATAATAACGACGACGGAGTTATCTATAATAATAGTCCCTTTAATATCCTATTTATAAACTCTACTACGACCTTACTAGAACCTACTATTAACTATAATATATATTACCTTCTATCTACTATTCCCTCCCCTTTATATATCCTTAACTTAATAACCCCGGTCTCTTTAACGCTAACTTCCTCTAACTATATTAATATCGACTACTTAATCTCGTTTATTACTATATAGTTTAGCGTCTAGAATCCTATAGCTTCTCTTCTCTTTAAGACTATTAATATATTCTATAACTAATATTAAGATTATATTACCTTATAAGAGACTAGTATCTACGAGTTTATTAATTTTATTACGTTATATCTTAAGAGCGACGTCTCTAACGTCTTAAGTAATCTACGAATTATACCGAAAAAGGAGGCCTATTATACCTAGTTAATATCTAAAGAGTAATAATTTACGTTCTATAGTTATAGATATTTTAAAGACTCTAGCGCTCGTCTATATCTTAATATCTTAAAGGACTCTATTATATCCTAAGATCTTACCGCCGACTTTAATATCAATAGTATCGTTATTATTATAAAGGACGTATAAGTACTTTAATAAGATATCCTATAATACTTTATCTAAGTATCTATCCCTAATCTAATATCGGCTTTATATCTTATAACCTTTTCGGTTTCCTTAACTAATAATAATAGGGGTCTCTACGAATATTAAGTATCTATTAATATTATTTCTAATTACTACTTTAGACGACTATTAGATACTAAAGATATTATAATTAACTAGATTTTTCTTTATCTATATAAGAGGCCTACGTCCTCCCGATAAAAACTAAGTAATAGTATACGTCTTATAAAGTTATAGTTTTAATAATAATTAAATTATATTTTAATCTCTATTATTTACTAGTCTATATTAGTTAGTAGATTTTAGTATTTTCCCTATTCTTCTTAATATATATCGTATAATAGTCGAGCTAAGTTTATAAAAGATTAAGTAAGTAAATTATACTCTACTAGTTAGTAATAAAATCTACGCTACGAGATTTTTAGCTTAGATATAATAGCTTTATAAGAAGCTATCTCTAAACTAATCTCCTAGCCTGGGAATTATAATTTTTATAACGCTATACTCCTTATTTAAGGAAAAGATATAAAGCTTTAGAGCTAGAAGTCTTCTAACTAGAATTATACTTCTAGTATCTTTTAGATATAGTTTTAACGTTTTTTTAACGAGGTTTACTTAAATAATAATAACGTCTATTTTAACGTTAGTAAGGAGATCTATACTTTAATATCTAGCTTAATATCTTCCCCGTTTATATTACTAGTATAGACCCTACTCTAATAAGAAGATTTTCTTCTTTATCTTTACTATTAACTATTTTTATTAAGCGCCGCTAACGACTTTAAACTCTATTACGTCCTCTATCTATAGGGCTTAACTAGAAGAGTAAATAATCTTATAATAAAAATCCCCTTTCGGTCTTATCTCCGCTAATAAGGTCTTTACTATATATAATATTATAGTAGTATTAAGGAAGTTCTCGCCGCCGAAAATATCTATTCTTTTATTAATATAGCCCTCTAGAATCTTAGAACTAATAATTACGTTAACTAGATCCTCTAGTCCGTTAAAGATAGTTTAAATATTAACCTTAACGTTCTCCGTAAAGCTTATATTTATACTAAGCTCCGTTACTATTATACTTTCCTAGCCTATAAAGATTAAATCTATAGCGTATATTTTAAATACTAATTTACTCTTAAATTATTTCGTTTAGTTAACTAACGCCTTCTTTAACTATTTTTAAATATTTATACGCCTACTATACCGTCTACGTCTACGTAAGTAATTTATTCTACTTCTATTCTCCTTATATAGTATTAGTAAAATATTAATAAGTTTTATTTTAGATTTAAAAGTACGTTAAGTCTTAATATTAATAAGACGTATATCCCTTAAGAGTATACTTAAGTTATTATTTTATTCCTATAATACGTAGTCTACTTCGTTAGTATCCTTTAGCTAGAAATCTATCCTTAACTTTAATATAGCGATTTCTTATATCGATATCTAGATAAACCGGGCCGTTCTAAGACCTAGGTACTTATAATAGAGGTATATCCTCCCTATTACGGCCTAGAGATTAGCCCGAGTATTCTCTTAATTAGATATAGTTAGTTACTTAACCGCTTTAATTAAACTCTTATAATAGTATAGCTAAAGTTTAACCTAACTCTTAACGCTTACTAGCTTCCCCTAGCCGGTAAATATATTAAGCGTTATTATAGTCTTTAAAATATCTCTAATAGCTATATTAGCGTCTAATTTACCGCTATCTAGCTCCGCTATTAAAAGGACTTACCGCTCTATCTAACCTTTATTAGCTAGTATCTCTACTAGCTTTATCTTTAAGCCTTTTATCGAGACGTACTTTAGCTAGTAATCTAATACTACTATTTAAGTTTCCGTAATTAAATATAATTAAGCGTTATCGATCTTAGTATTAACTTATTAATCTAAGTATTAGACCCTAACTAGGCCTAGATTTATATAATAGCCGATAATTAAATATATATCTATTACTTTTAGCCTCTATTTAAGTACTTATAGGAAGATACTATTTTTAAATAGCGTAGCTCCTAGAAGGAGTCTATATACTATTTTCTCTTTTCTATTACCTACGCGCTTATTACTAAGATTATAAGCGAGATTTATATTAAGCGATAGCGATAGGAGCTACGCCGTTATATATAATAAACGTATTAGGTACTACTATATCCTAATAATAAAGAACTTATATTAATCCGTTTATCCTCTAATATTACGCCCTATACTATTATTTCTATATAGTCTAGCTATAATAAAGAGCTAGCTAGGTTCCTTAATCTAATTAAAGACGGTACCGTTTATACCTAAGACGTATATATATAACCAGCTAGGCGTTAGTACTACGGTCTTATATAAAGTAAGTATACCTTTAATAATTTCTATTTATTTACTAACGATCTTCCCTAAAGATTATATTAGAGATTATTTAGTCTAACTTCTCTCTAGCTAAATAAAGTCTATATAATCTCTAGATTTAACTTAAAGAACTTCTATTTAAGATAATTAATACCTCTTCTTTAATTAAAGAGTTATTTATAGATAGTATATCGCACTAGCTTATTAAACGTAAGGATATTTATTCTTTACCCCGTACGCCGTCCTTATCCGACTCCTTTAACTCCGCTAAGTCCGGATCTTAAGCCTATAAACGTCTCTATCTTAATATAGATAGTATCTAATAACGCTAATATCGCGTTTATAGTAACGCAGCGATAATATATTAAATTTATAACGACCTTAAGCGCTTATACGACCTTCGCTCTTACCGAAGACGTTAAGATTCTAAGACTAATTCTAACTATCGCGTTTAGATATTTAAACTCTAGTAAGAGGTTCTAGAGCTTTATAACCACTATAATAAATAACTTTAACGGCTCTAAGAATAATAGCGGCGATATTATTAGATATATAATATATTATAACGCCGTAACGAACGTTTATAGGACTAATAACGCGTAAGGTACGCCTAAGATACCCCTATTATATAGCTATTAAGGGGACGGATAGAGATATAGATCCGCCGTTATATATCGCTTATATAGCCCGTAGTATACT